>CM077165.1:7265123-7360925 GCA_039583875.1 Platanthera guangdongensis
ATTTATGTCATGATAGGACTCCATTAATAATCCTAGGTCATTCGGATGAAAACTCGAAGGACATCCTTATCATGAACATCACTTAGTATAGGTCGGTCTGCAAATAGTAATTTGGGGAAAAGTTGTATTAGGATAAGAGTTGAATAGGGTGGAGTTAGTCGTGTTGAATTGTTTGAATAAAAGTGGATGAGTCACCTAGAAAGTTCTAAGGAGTGGTGGGAATCGTGTGGATGTGTGTTAGAAGGTAAGCGAGTTCGACGAAAGATCGTCGTGCCCGCGAGAGTGAAAGGTCTAAACTACCTTAGGATTAGCCTATCGCAATATGAGAAGGTAATGGGTAAAGGAAATCAACCAATAATATTAATAAGTACCTTGCGAAAGGGAACGCTGGGCGTAATCCCAACACAGTTCCCAGTGCCACTTGAGAGCCCTTCACAGGGAATACCGGGGGCAGTCCTGGGTTAACGTAAACCTTAAAGAACAAATCAAAAGAGTAATTTAGTAAATAGGGTTTCACACTGCACTCACTAGTTGGACAAGTATTGGAAATGGTTAAGTCGTCCCGAGGTGTTCAAAGGGGCGCCATCCCGCGGTGTTCAAAGGGATGAGGTTTGGAATAAGAGACGGACGTTTCGGTCCGGCGAGCTTTGGCTCGGTTGATACTTGTGACAGACGGTATGGTCCGGGGAGCTTTGGCTTGGTTCTGATACGATAAACTTGCATGTGCATAAATCTAGTGGCGGGGCATGCGGTACTGGCCGTTCGTCACACCGATGGCAGTACGGTGCACCAGGCGGTTGTGAGAGTTAGAGGGGCCAGTGGGTTGTTTTACACTGCGGTCTGGAGGACGACCCCCGATAACGCACATCCGACCCAACAAGACAGACGGGTTGTCAGCAAAGTACGTACGCGAGACTCTAGAGTGCACCTTGGACGTGTACAGAGGCGTATGAGAGGGGTCTAAGGCTTGGTAGTGTGCATACCGGCCTAGAAGCGGAGACGCCCGCTCCGCTGCTGCCGTAGCCACAGCGGTGGTACCCGAGAGTGATGCTAGCTCTCAAAAGTGGGAACTAAAGGTCTGTGTGCACAGAGTCGGGTGTGTGTGTTGCACTTGCATGTCCATCATACCCACTTGCATGTCATAGCATAATCGATTCATTTAACCCTGACACCTAAAGTATAAGTGGTATGGGACGCTTATACATTAGGCCCTGCAAAACGACCCCTTGGTCTATAAGCTTGTGTGGGCAAGTTTATAATTAAGGTTATTTCAATATTTATATGCTGCTTGTGATAACCGACACCCCAACGTATAAAGTGGTATGGGACATTTTATACGATGGGAGCCTTGTAGAAGATCCCTTGGCTTATGTGTATTCACATAAGTGAAGGTTATATTTCTTTCTTACTTTACTCATTATAACCTGATTATAAATTGCTAGCTAGGTCCCCCTGTCACATGTTTTTGATTTCTCCCCTCTTTCACGTTCTTTCCTTTCTTCCTCCCCGCTCGGTGCCTAGGAGCATGGGGGAAGGGGTGGGGGACGATAGGGCTTAGTCTTTTTAGACTAATGGTTTTCGAACCACATCATATTAGGGGATCGTGGAGCCGAGTATGGAGGAGCAGCCCAGAAGACCGGTGCAGTTGGAGATAGGGCAGTCTAGCTCAGGAGTACAGCCAGCTGGGACCGTGAGTTCCGACTTCTAGTAGTTATTTTGTTTTGCTTCCGCATGAGGGATCTGTAGTGAGGATATGGATGTACCGGGCTTCAGCCCTTTTATTTCTGTACACTTTATTATTTTGTGGACACTCCCTTCGTGGAGATTTTTATATATATGTGATATGCTGTGGACTTGTCTTCTCATGTACTGCTACTTTTGCGTCAGCTGCGATCGATTTGGCCGGCAGGATCGGCGTCTTGTAGTGACGACCTTCCAGGGTGCGAAGGTGTCACCGCAAGGCGGCGGTTCTGGGCCTAAGACCCCAGAGTTTTAAAGAAAAAAAAAGAGGGGGTCTTACATGCTCCGTGCACTCAGGGCATATTACGGTTTACCGGACTCTATGACAACACCACCGATCAGAGGTTTTTAACATGTTGGATTGTCGGTCCTAGTCACCACAACAAGCATGCTGGGCACATTCTGCCCAAACCACTCAGAGGTGATAACCTCACGGCAAACTTGAGCATTAAGATCGACCCACCATTGTGGTGCAGCAAGCCGGGTCTTCCTCGCATCCTCCCAAGCCTTGCCACCAATTAATCTCCCAAAACAACCAGGGGCAGGTCAGCCTTTTCCATTGCTCAAACCGTTAGTAGCGCACCACATGATGCGGGTCAGCTTTCACTCCTAATTAGCTGCAGCTTTCCGCTCTCTCAGAGCAAATAGCGCTCACAGCGCTCAACCACAAGGAGCTTACGCAAAGCATCCAAGATCAACCTACAGCTTATGCAGAGCTTACAAGAAAATGAGCTTACATTCACAATTCATGTGCATCCATACAATACACGGAGTATTCTCCGGTTCACACATAACCATCACCAATCCAGACTAACCATCTGTATGGGCTTCACACAGCATGCCTATGCCGTACTACACACTTCCAGCTCAATATGCAGACTCAACTTGGAATCTCTTACGCTGTCCACCGCTTGGTGGAGGATTCCATGCATATGCATAAAGAAAGGACTTCGCTTGTCCAACAAGGAGATCGTTACCCTTGACGATCATTTTGAATCCATGAACTAGCCGGATGGAAATCACTGACACGAATTTGCCTCCATGAATCTAAACTCAGATCTCGATTCGGCACGATAACGATCCTCCAGTAGCCGGATTCCTTCTCCTTCTTCCTCCTTGCTCTCCCTTCTCTCTAGCTCTCTTTTAGACAGAGAGTGGCCAAAGTGAAATGAGAATTATCTTCTTAACTTCGGCCTTAAAGAAGCAAGGAGAATCCTGGGCCATCAGATCCCCAAGGAAAGGAAATGAACGGCTATAAAAATCTCTGAAATGGCTCTTTTGGGTCTAACATGCCCTGTGACACGCCCGTGTCACAGGCCGTGTCCCTTAAGCGGCGCACGAACTGCCTTATCCAGAACAGG
The DNA here is from genome assembly GCA_039583875.1 of Platanthera guangdongensis. NCBI lineage: Eukaryota > Viridiplantae > Streptophyta > Magnoliopsida > Asparagales > Orchidaceae > Platanthera > Platanthera guangdongensis. The sequence continues at coordinate 7,268,225 of CM077165.1, forward strand.
ACATGGCCAGGTGAAACGCTCGTGTCACATGGTTTATATGCCCGTGTCACATGGCTGACACGCCCGTGTCTACCTCTCGAGACCCACTCGAGATCAACTCGAGACAACTACTCGAGTAGTTGGACAGGACACGCCCGTGTCATATGGCGGACACGCCCGCGTCACACCCGTACTCGAGAAATTTAAGACCTACTCGAGACACCCACTCGAGTAGACACATAGTAGGACACGGCCATGTGACACGCCCGTGTCACATGCCGTGTGCCCTCACTCTCGAGAATTCGTCGAGCGCAGCTACTCAAGTGAAATTCATCAAACACGCCTCAGACACGCCCCTGGACACGCCCGTGTCACCGGGCGTGTTCCCTCTAGAAAACTTCTCGAGTGCCTTTAGTCAAGCACTCGAGAGGCTGCTCAACCCGAGAACGACATGCCCTGGGACACGCCTATGTGTCAGGCCGTGTCGCCCAACCTGAACCCAAATTGGGATTTGGGGTGTTACTCCGAGATACTTCAGAAGCAGTCCCTACTTCTGCATGAGATGGCCAACTAGGTGCAGGAGAACCAGGAGTCAGCCGATGAGCGGCTTCTAAGCTTAGAAAATAACTATATGAAATAGATCACCAATCTAGGGGGAGAAGCCGGCGATGGTACAGACTACCCCAGCATCCACATCGCGTGAGCCGAGGATCAACTACACCTTGCTCAGTGGGAACTTCAAACCATTCGCTCCCTCCATTTTGCTCGTGCAATGTCTGGGGTGGGAAGGAGAGGTCGGGGACAGTTTTAATGGCCCCGGGTGGGCCTACCGGCACTCGCCTTCCCGCTCAACTTTTATTTTTTTTGAACTGTGTAATAATGATTGCGGCCCTTATGCCGAGTATGGACGATGTGCTATGACTGTGTATTCTTTATTTGATCCCGCTTTACTTTTCTGCCATTTATTCTTCCTGTTCCTGCGTATGTTTCTACTTTTGTTGTCATCTATGCTTAGAATAATAGCGCGAGTGAGGGTGTGCGAAATCTCGCAGGGTCCAAGATGGAATCTGAGGCGAGATCTAACAAATATGTTATCTGCACTTTTTCATTCATGGGCCCTTTCCCACCCAAAATTCCTATAAATAGACCCTCACCTATCGCGTTAATTATCGTATTCAATAGCCTCCAAATCCCTCGTGTCATCTTTATTTTTATTGCACTTGCCTCCTTTCTTTCTTCTCCCTTTCTAGCGAGATCACAGTGGATACCGAAGGGCGAACCAAGTGCGCAGCTGCATTCGCCGGTTACCCATTCGTGAACTGCAACATGTCCAAAGAGGAGTATCATTCGCTCGTGAACCTCTACATCATGCAGGGCTTCACCGCGCGACATCCGGGGAAAGTTGAGTTGATCAACAACATATCACCCTATGAACTCGCCATTCCTGCCGAGCACTTCGAAGTGGGGCTTCACCTCCCCAGTTGGTCTGAGATCTGCCAAGCCCTCCGCTATTTCGGTATGGTTCCCGCGCAGCTCAACCCCAACTCCATAGCCCTACTAGTCGCATTCGCCTATTATCTGCGGTCGGAGCGAATGGAATTCAGCTTCCCGTCTTCCGTAAACTATTCAACTTTCTTGCCAAGAGGGACGACTCTCTGGAAACAACCTTAAAGCGAAAGGTCTCGCAAACAAAAATCATAACTGGGTCAAGAAGTTCATCTTCGTCTCTTGTGACTTCGGCAACCTCCCCCTTTCACTAGTCCAACTGGAAGAATCTATATACCACCATCCCAGTCTCGGCAGTCATGACTCCAAGCTTCACCAATTCCTCCTCGGGAAGGAATTCGACGTTCCCTTTATGAGGAGGAACGTTGACATGCTTCTTCCAGTTCTCGCCGGGGAAGGTAGTTCTCGCATCCGTTTACTTTTAAAGATTATATGATTTGGAATCTTACGATACCTGTACAGGGGTGAGAGATCTCCCTCTCAACCTTCCCTCTGACGGAAGCACTACACTCACTTCTGAGATGGGATGCGTTGAGGCTGCTGCTACATCCTACAGAGGACCAACGAAATCGTTGCCGAGATCAAGTGGCTAGAAGCGAAAGCCCAACACTTCCCCTCCTCCACCACCTCCTAAGAAGCAACAAACAACAGTTCTCTCCAAGAGCAAGGAGATCGCCTCATATTTCCACGTGAGTGTTGCTGGCGAGACTGTAGAGAAGGAAGTGGGCGAGGTTGCCGGGACCTCGGCAGCAAAAGAGAAACCCATGCCTAAGGACCATAGGAACTTTGGCCTGGGCGAGAGGGTGCGGGCGAGCCCCTACTGGTATGGGACCGGGAAGCCAACAGGGCTTCCATATCTACTGTACTACCCTCCTGACAAGAGGGAGAGATGGTCTCAGGCCAGTCCTATGCACTCGCATTCGACATGTATGGGCGGGACAGCGCTACTAACTACGATACAGAGCTGATGAAGTCACTCGCCTATGAGAACTCGCGAGCTCAGTTCCGCGCCATCATGCTCGGCCATATGCCAGCCTGCCGCGGCATCCACCTCTCACGATAGCTAGCGAATGTACGTGATGCACGTTCCAAGCTGTGCAAGTAGGTTACAACCTTAATGCGGGATCTAGACACTGCCAAGAAATGCCTCGCCTTGCGAGAGCCTGGAGTGGTAAGCCTTTCTTATTTACTGTGCATTCATTGAACTTTATTCTCGCACTAACCTTTCATTGTTCTGTAGGATGCCGCGACTGTCACCAAAAATGATGCGTGCATTTCCCATCTCGAGGAGGAGAACCGGAGAATAAGGGCCCAGAATCAGCAATGGATCGATTCGCCGGTCCCTCCCCCCTCGAGCAAAAGGAAGAAGGCTCTATTATACACGCCACATAAGATTGAGTTGATGATGCAAGAGAATGATATTGCGGTGATGAGTCATTTACTCCAGGTGATTAGGGAGGCGGGATTCTTGAACAGCAATGGCGAGAAGGTGACGGCTGAGATCTTATTCCCAGAACTCTTCCTGCCCATTCCGGAACCAGGGGACACCCCCGATGACATCTCTAGCGAGAGCGAGCAGTCGGCATCGTCGCCCTGAAGCTCTCTCATTCTTGCTTTTTCCTTGTAATTTCTTTTTCCGCCTCTGCCCTTTACAAAATGTAACTATTCATTGATAATATGAAAACAAAGTTTTGTTATGAAATTTCTTTATTCTTATCTGTGCTTTGATTTCGAATGCACTGCTATGCGAAAACGTGTTCGTCTCGCGCTTCATCTTAAGAAGTCCATGATCACGATATCTTGCGAGATCGTATACTGACTTCCCGCTGTGTCAATCTGGTAAATCATTGACATTGCTAATTCGATGTATAGGGCTATATCTCACGTTGTTCTTGCCCAATTGGCTCATGCGCGCTGATAGATTTTTACTTCGAACTTGTCGCCTAGGATATAGTTCTCGCGATATTCCCACCTCATAGGCTCACGCGCATACAAAATCGTATCCAAGACTTTGTGTCGTTCTTGCCACCTAGGCTCACGCGCGAATAGGACATCTTTTGAGAACATGCTTTTAACACTCGCACTCGCCTATACATTTCCCCCTGCCCTTGGCATTTTCCCGAAGTTTTACCTTTGACTGCCTTTTACTGGCTGGCGAGGTCCCTGTTCGGTGAGATCTCCTTGAAGCTTTGAATTTCCTCCCAAAATCCACTAGATTACGAGCCTCTCTGGCTGGCATGAGCAGCCTAGGACTAGGTTTCAAGGCACTTTGCAACGTCTCCCGAGGGCCCAACTACCCTATTAGCTAGGTGAAAGTCGGACAGTGGGAGCAACTCGAGACTTAGCTTCAGAGCAACCACCATGTCCATCGAGGACCCCTGCCCTGCCAGCTAGATGAAAGCCTAACAGTGGGATCTGCTCGGGTTTTGGGTAGACTCTCTCGAGTGACATCCAACCTGGCCAGCTGGATGAAATCCTAGAAACGGGATATGCTTTGGGACTGGTAGACTCTCTCGAGGGATATTCAGCCCTGCCAGCTGGATGAAAGTCTGGCAGCGGGATTTGCTCGGGGTTTGGGTAGACTCTCTCGAGTGATATCCAGCCCTACCAGCTAGATGAAAGTCTGGCAGTAGGATCTGCTCGAGGACCAAGTGACTCTCTCGAGTGACATCCAGCCCTGCCAGCTAGATGAAAGCCTAGCAGTGGGATCTGTATGGGGTCTGGGTAGACTCTCTTGAGTGACATCTAGCCCTGCCAGCTACATGAAAGCCTAGTAGTGGGTTCTGCTCGTGGTCCGGATAGACTCGCTCGAATGACATCCAGCCCTGCCAACTTGATGAAATCCTGGCAGCACGATCTGCTCGGGGTCCAGGGAGACTCTCTCGAGTGATGTCCAACCCTACTGTTGGAACATGGTTTCACACTCCTTAGGTTTGAGAATATCAACTCCCTGCTTGTATTTTATGAGATTGGTTGTGTGATAGAGTGTGCAGGCTGATAGGTGAAAGGAAAGGAGAAGAGCTTCAAAAGGTTACTACCGCCGGCGACAACCTTATCGCAGCGCGGTAACCATCTCGATCGACGCATATCGGTTCGATGGTCGACAGCCCATTTATCAGCTAAGGAAGGATCGTCGACAATCAAAAGCTACCGCCCGGCGACAGGACGCTACCGCCGGCGGTATCCGGTCGACGTGCATCGAGGGGACGATCGTCGACGATGGTACCTACCGCTCAGGCGATAGTCTTATCGCAGGCGGTAGAATTATTTGGCGAAATGGCGCTATCGCTCTGACTGGGCGCGGTAACCTTTACCGCCCGGCGATAGCTCTCTTGAAACGGCAGTTTCCTTAATGAGCAGCTATAGTTGCCGTTTCGGGAGACGTGTGGAGACAGCTGGCAGGCGTTACGCGGTAACCATTACCGCCCGGCGATAGCTCTCTTGAAACGGCAGTTTCCTTAATGAGCAGTTATAGTTGCCGTTTCGGGAGACGTGTGGAGACAGCTGGCAGGCGTTACGCGCGAACCTACCGCCCGGCGATAGAGTTATCGCAGGCGGTAGTCTATTTTCTCCAAGACGTATAAAAAGCAGCGCCGTTTCCTCAAGACCCAAGCCTCCAGAGATTATTGACGAAGTGCTCCAGGAATACTAAGTTCGGCCGTCTTCCTACGTCCGTTCTACTCGTCTTCGTCAAAGAAAAAGCAAGGCTTCTTCCTCCCGTTCGAGATCGAAGAACTCCGGCGATCAAGGCTTCGCATCGTCTACGTCTAGCGACCGGGTGCTTTCCATCGAAGATCACAAGCACCGGCCGTAGATCTATCCGGAGAACTTCTCAAGAGGGAGAACCTAAACTTTAACGAATATATTTTGTAATCTCTTTTTGTATCTTTTTCTTCTTCTATTGTTGTAAGTGGTAAGGGAAATCGACCGGGGAAGGTCGTCGGGATCCGGGTTGGATTCCGTGGAAAATCGTCCCGGGATTTGGGGCGTCTAGATCGGGGATCTAGCGGTGCTCTAAGACCCTTCCGGGTGTGGAGGTGAAGAGCGGCTCTAAGACCTTTAGGGGAGAAAGTGAGAGAGCCAACCGGTCCGGGTTTTGGGTCGGTATAGAAAACCCAAGAGTTTTATTCACCGCCTCTGATCTCCGGCGTCATGGAGATCCATGTTGTATGTATTGTGTGTAAACATGTTTTAAATCAATCCTAATTACAAGTGTAACATTGTGTGTGACTAAATGATTCATATGAGATATTGTCTTCATATCATTGCCTCTTATGTTTACTTGTGAATGATAAGTCTAGTTTCACGTGTGTGCGCACAAGCTAATTTGTACAGGAAAAGAGTGAATAACGTACCGCAGAACATTGGTTACCCAACGCTCTGCAGTAGTTTCCTATGCTCTGGTTCTGTGGACAAATTAACGCTTAAATTTCAAGAAACGCGTCGAACCTTATTCACCCCCCCCCCCTCTAAGGTTGGCTACAAGATCCAACAAGTGGTATCAGAGGCAGGTTATTCCAAAACGGTTTCACCACCGGGAATAATGGCCAACCTCCATCATGGACTGATGAGTGGGGATGAAAAATTGTACACCGAAAATGTGTTTGCACCACCTCTCTTTATAGGAGTGAACTATAACGAATGGAGAACTCTAATGAGAAAATTCCTTATGCTAACGGATGTAGAAGTTTGGAACATTACTTGTACCAAGCCCCCTTATAGCCTAAATAAGCACGAGTGTTATTTAAATGCCAAGGCTATGAACAGTTTGTTTTGTGGGCTTAGTCAAGAAATTTTTAAATGCATTCACATGTGTTCCACTGCATATGAGATATGGGAATATCTTGAGTCTACTTATAGTTCTCATCCTGCAGATAATGACTTCGAGCAGTTTCTTATAGATCCAAGTGACGAGTCAAATGGAGATGCACTCTTGGAGGAAGTCAAGACAGACACGTCAAGCAAGAGGGGAGATGAACATCTGTCACTGGACGAGAAGAGCCAAGGGGAAGATGATAAAGGAACCTTGTGTTCAAATCTTGCCTCGTCCAAGAGCGCTGTAAGAAACTCAAACTCTCTCCGTGTATACAAGTCTGTTTATACACTGAATATGCTGAATATGAATAGGCGTAGACTTAAGAAACTGAAAAATATTAATTCGAAACTACGCTTGGAAAATAACCTTTTAAAAGCAAATGTTAGTGTAGAATCTTCCACTGTCGTGTCTAGTTCTCCTGTATACTCTTTAGAGGACAACTCTACACTTTGTATAAATTGTGAGAAGTTAAAAGAGAAACGTGAGGAGGAAGAGAAAGAGTGCATTTCTCTAAGAGAACAAAATGAGAAACTGTTTCTAGAAAACTTAGCGTCAAAGGGGGAGTGTGCTAAGTGTGTGGACTATAGAGTTGAAATCACTGAGATGAGTGAGGTCTTCGAAGAATATAGAAATAAGTATGAAGCCCACATTAACTCAATAGTCGCAATACTCAAGAATAGCACAACTGCCTACACCAAAGCGAGAACAAATCTCAAACAGAGAAATGAAGATTTGGAAACGAAAATCAACGTGCTTAAGGAAATTTTAAAGAAAAATTCTCAACACATAAACGTGCAATATCAAGAAAATTCCAAACGCACGTTGAACACAAGCTCACTCACGTCAGTTAGGAAAATCAAAGGGAGCAGTAAACTTCAAGCCAACGCGAGTGAAAACCTCAAATATGAAAATCATATCCACTGGCGAAAACCAACTACTCCATTTACAAAACCAATTGAACGCAGATATCCTTCAAAAAGTCTTTATGCTATGAGTCAGTATGGTAACAAGAAGTATTTCATGTCAGAAAGTAATCTCAACATGATTAATTCACAAAGACAATTGTGCCCAACCACAATCTCTCACGTAAGGACTCCTAGACATCCAAAAGAGAATCTGCAACATAAGAAAAACATCAAACCAAGGTATGAATGGAGACCAGTCACGCGACGTAGCACGCCCAGTCCGACGGACCGGGCGAACCCTCCTTCACTGGGTTCAACTGTATCACAACATCGTTGGGTTCCCAAAAGGAAAGTCATTTTCGGCTCCTTCTGGATACCCAAACCTCTCAACTCCTAAGTATGTCCCGTTAGTGAAGTAGAATGACACACTTGATCACGTCATGACTATCTCCTACTTCACATCGTACGTCTGATTTAGTTGTGCGGGACTCAAAGAGCTTAGGAGCAAATTAATACTGATCAAAATCCACTTTTCATGCATAATCAAGTGATAACAAAATAGAGATTAAATTGCCCACATAAAATGAAACCAAAAACATTCAAGAAAAATGTTCGGGCCGGTACCTGTATTATTACATCAATTTTTAATTGTTCATAAATCTAAAAACTCGAAAGGGTACAAAGAAAAAAATGGGATCACGCCTGTTCATCAGAGGATGTTGAAGAAATGCTGAGCTTTCTCATGATCTTCTTAAGCATCTTCTTCATGCCTTTGATCTCCTTTCCCTGCTCCTCCATGAGGCTATGAATTCCACGACTTGCCTCGCGAAGAGATCCCGACCGGGGTACCGATGGCTCCGGAGGTGGCACCTGTGGTCGCACCCGTGAAGCAGCCGGTATCTCTCCTACATGATAGACCTGCGGAAAGATGTCAATGGGATAGGAGGTCCAGTCGATGGTCGGGTACTTGATCTTCAGGATGGTCTTGATGACTCCTCCCAAAGGGAGTGTATTTACCCGCTGACGATCGGGGGACTTGAGGCGAAAAGTATACCTCATGATAGACAGGATGAGATCTGAAACGCTGAATGGCTTCTGCGCTATAATGTGATAGGTCACCATGGATAGCTGAGCCGTGATCTTTCGAGTATCTCCTGCCTTGAACATCAGCGAATGGCGGAGGATATCCTGAATTATCCGAGCAACTGGTGTGAGTGTGTCCACCGAAGTGAAAAAGTCAGGACGCCCCTCCGCTCCATGGAGAACCTCGTTCATCACTCTCCAATCCCGTGCTGTCCTGAAGGATTCTACAACATCCAAGTATGGAAGGTTGGATGGCCACACGTACTTCGTCTCCAGGTCGGCATGGGTGATAGTAACTATCTCATCCCCGATGCAAGACTGAACTCCTCCTCCCAGACGCATCAGAGATGGATCCCTCAAGTTGTTGTAGAACTCTCGAACGAGAGCGGAGGAAAAGGAACACCCATCTGATATCACCGCCAACACGCCCGATTCTTCGAGATACTCATAGATATGAGTATACCGATCATCAATTTCTATGAGCATAGGAATGCTCACAGTGGCGTTGTCTATAGCGGGGTGCGTAGTCTCTCCACGGTTTCGTTTTGAAATACTTCGACGTCCAGAGTGTGCGCTCGAGGAGGCCATTTCCTGCATGAAACAACATTCAAAAACTCAAATCAGGAACTGGGATCCAAAACTGAAAATTCACAATAATTGAGTGAAATCTGGGAGCTATCGCAGGCGATAATTAGCTATCACCGGCGGTAGCTCGACGGACTGCACTTCACCTCTTTCCGCCGTTTTGAGCTAAAAATCGATTTCTTTTGTAAAAACCACTCCAATCTCCATGTTGTTCATAGATCTATATATGAACTTCGTAGATCTTGAAAGAGGAGATGAGATCCGACAATAAACATCTAAAAATGAAACATGTGAAAGTATCTCTTTTTACTCCTCCGCATTTCGAATCCTTTACAAACAATGGCAATATTTTTCACCTCTTAAAGCGTAGATCCGAAATAGACTAAAACAATGGCAATATGTTTCAAAAAGGGGGATATGTGAGAGGAGATCCGTGAAGAAGTGGATATAAAAATGCCATGAGAGAACACATCTACTCCACAAAGACATCTCATATGGATCCTAAAATCAAGAAATCAAGCAAAAATGAGAAAGGATAGAGCATTACCTGGAATCAAAGGAGATCTGTAGGGCTGGAGAAGCTTCTTTCCAAAAGGGGATGCAAGGTGAGAATGAGTGTGGGCGGATCTGAAATAACCTACAGCATATTTATTCCGGAGTTACCGCGGCGCGGTAGTACTACCGATAGGCGATAGTACTCTGACTCGCATATAAGTACACACGAAAATCATGCTTATCCAACCTGTTTTGACAAGGCTAGGGAATATCTTAAGGTGTCCATATAGTAGACAAATGGTGGTCGTTTTAGGGCCAAAGTGCGTTTTTTTTATCCCATGGGGGCTCATATGACCGAGTCGTGGTATATTTTCAAGTATATACAATGTTTGCTAATCTTTTTGTCAATTTGTACGGCACATTGGTATCCTGTCATGATGAGCGAAGTTAAATTTTTGTCTAGCTATTGAGTGCGAAAATTAATGTGGGTGTACGTTGTCTATGCCTCTAAGTATGTGTGAGGATTTATTTACGATAATGATTACACCTCTCACACACCACTTGATCATGCACTCAACCTGAGATAATAAGCTGACATGCTATAAATCGTGACACTAACTTTAACATATCTGATATATCTTGAACAATCAATGTCATGAAATCAAATTGCGCGTGTCTATGCTAATTAAATTTTTGGGCCAAAACTAGAAAGGCATATGTCCAATGTAAACAAGTTAAAGTGGATCTACCTATGTGGGTAGATTTCGATTGACTTGGGGTCTTGTTCTGCTTTGATTATGTATAAAGTTGATGGCCTAACTCCAAAATAAAATGATGGCCATCAAATCCCGCTTACAGACCCCCCAAGCACTACTCATCCCTCCTGATAAGTCTTCATAAGCGTTGTGAGGGTGAGCACCTTGGATTACAAAGTCGTTTCGATCTTGTGCATGGACTACACTTTATGATTTGTGCCCTTGATTTAATTTCTTTATGCCACACTATGTCATGTGACGTGATTTTTCACTATATCTCTTTGGTGTTAGCATCGTTAGTTTGCTTGATATAAAACATGTCTGCCTGATATCTCTATTGAATGTTTTGTCTCTTGGTGCTACACGTGCACATGTCATTATCTTATTTAAATCTTCCGCGCATAAGAATTGGACCTCAACTACATTCGATGCTTTTCGCACAATACGTACTGGCACATTTTTTTTCTCTCATGACGATATTTGTGTTTGCCTATTTTTCTCTCTATTTATCTAAACCCTGCAAACATTCATGTCATACTTGATGTGTGCTATGTCTCATGCATATAGTCCATTCTCTTCACTCTGATTAGCGTTTGCTCCTGATTTTGACCCTGTTTTACAATTCTCTGATTTCAAGTGCTTTGTAGGTCTATATTACGTTATCTCTCGCCTACAATTTTCATCCTCCTTGGTCGGTTGGCCTCGCCCATTCTTTTGATATTATCAAAGGGGGAGAAGGTATTGGAGGTAGTGTTCATGATAGGGGGAGCGTATTGAGGTGTGTGTGTGCTCATAGATAGGGGGAGCATCCCACCGATAGGGGGAGTATGTAGTAGGATAGAACAGGATTGAACGGGATCGATATAGGTGTGTATTGCTTATTTGTTCAATATCATTTTACTCTGATACTCTACTTTATACTGTTCTACGTTCATTTTACTCTGATACTCTACTTTATACTATTCTACGTTGCTACATACATCTATTCTGGCACTCTATCTACTTGATTTTGGTTTATCATGAACGGGATTGATATTATCAAAAGGGGGAGTTTGTTGGAACATGGTTTCACACTCCTTAGGTTTGAGAATATCAACTCCCTGCTTGTATTTGATGAGATTGGTTGTGTGATAGAGTGTGCAGGCTGATAGGTGAAAGGAAAGGAGAAGAGCTTCAAAAGGTTACTACCGCCCGGCGACAACCTTATCGCAGCGCGGTAACCATCTCGATCGACGCATATCGGTTCGATGGTCGACAGCCCATTTATCAGCTAAGGAAGGATCGTCGACAATCAAAAGCTACCGCCCGGCGACAGGACGCTACCGCCGGCGGTATCCGGTCGACGTGCATCGAGGGGACGATCGTCGACGATGGTACCTACCGCTCAGGCGATAGTCTTATCGCAGGCGGTAGAATTATTTGGCGAAATGGCGCTATCGCTCTGACTGGGCGCGGTAACCTTTACCGCCCGGCGATAGCTCTCTTGAAACGGCAGTTTCCTTAATGAGCAGCTATAGTTGCCGTTTCGGGAGACGTGTGGAGACAGCTGGCAGGCGTTACGCGGTAACCATTACCGCCCGGCGATAGCTCTCTTGAAACGGCAGTTTCCTTAATGAGCAGTTATAGTTGCCGTTTCGGGAGACGTGTGGAGACAGCTGGCAGGCGTTACGCGCGAACCTACCGCCCGGCGATAGAGTTATCGCAGGCGGTAGTCTATTTTCTCCAAGACGTATAAAAAGCAGCGCCGTTTCCTCAAGACCCAAGCCTCCAGAGATTATTGACGAAGTGCTCCAGGAATACTAAGTTCGGCCGTCTTCCTACGTCCGTTCTACTCGTCTTCGTCAAAGAAAAAGCAAGGCTTCTTCCTCCCATTCGAGATCGAAGAACTCCGGCGATCAAGGCTTCGCATCGTCTACGTCTAATGACCGGGTGCTTTCCATCGAAGATCACAAGCACCGGCCGTAGATCTATCCGGAGAACTTCTCAAGAGGGAGAACCTAAACTTTAACGAATATATTTTGTAATCTCTTTTTGTATCTTTTTCTTCTTCTATTGTTGTAAGTGGTAAGGGAAATCGACCGGGGAAGGTCGTCGGGATCCGGGTTGGATTCCGTGGAAAATCGTCCCGGGATTTGGGGCGTCTAGATCGGGGATCTAGCGGTGCTCTAAGACCCTTCCGGGTGTGGAGGTGAAGAGCGGCTCTAAGACCTTTCGGGGAGAAAGTGAGAGAGCCAACCGGTCCGGGTTTTGGGTCGGTATAGAAAACCCAAGAGTTTTATTCACCGCCTCTGATCTCCGGCGTCATGGAGATCCATGTTGTATGTATTGTGTGTAAACATGTTTTAAATCAATCCTAATTACAAGTGTAACATTGTGTGTGACTAAATGATTCATATGAGATATTGTCTTCATATCATTGCCTCTTATGTTTACTTGTGAATGATAAGTCTAGTTTCACGTGTGTGCGCACAAGCTAATTTGTACAGGAAAAGAGTGAATAACGTACCGCAGAACATTGGTTACCCAACGCTCTGCAGTAGTTTCGTATGCTCTGGTTCTGTGGACAAATTAACGCTTAAATTTCAAGAAACGCGTCGAACCTTATTCACCCCCCCCCCTCTAAGGTTGGCTACAAGATCCAACACCTACCAGTTAGATGAAAGCCTAACAGCGGGATCTTCTCGGGGTCCGGGTAAACTCTCTTGAGTGACATCCAGCCCTTCAAGCTAGAAGAAAACATGGCAGCGGAATCTGCTCGGGGTCCGGGTAGACTCTCTCAAGTGACATCCAGCCCTGCCAGCTAGTTGAAAGCATGGCAGTGGGATCTGCTTGGGGTCTGGGTAGATTCTCTCGAGTGAATTCCAGCCCTGCCAGCTGGATGAAAGCCTAGCAGTGGGATCTGCTCAGGGTCTAGGTAGCCTCTCTCGAGTGACATATAGCCCTGCCAGCTAGATAAAAGCATGGCAGCGGTATTTGCTCGGTGGCTACTTTATGAACATGGCCTGCCATATATTCTATTGCAAGAAAGTTGAAAGACAAGAGATTTCATATTTACCAAAGGGATGTACATACATGATTCATGGGTAAAAACGCTTCGAGTCATCACCGCTCCAGTGTGACTTAGGGTCTTGCCCTCCACATTTCATAGGCGGTACCCTCCTGACCTCAATGCTTCTTTTACAATATATGGACCCTCCCAGTTGGAGTTAAGCTTTCCCACGGCAGTTGATCTTCCTTCTGCATCCACCTTTTTCAGGACCAGGTCCCCTTCCACGAACTTTTTGATCTGGACATGCTTGTTAAAGTACTTAGTCATCCTCTGTTTGATCTCTTCCTGCAGGATGGCAGATAGATCGTACTCCTCCACCATATCTAGGGAGAGCCACAACTCATCCTCATTCTCGGCCCGCCACTCTTCTTTGCCTTCCTCTGCCTCAACTACCTGTGGTGTCCGTACCTCAAACTCTATGGGGAGCATTGCTTCGCAGCCATGAGAGAGATTGAAGGGGGTCTCCCCCGTAGCTGTACTGGGAGTAGTCCTCAGGGCCCAGAGGACCAAAGGGAGCTGTTCCACCCACCTTCCCTTCAACTTTTCCACCTTCTTTAAGAGGTTCACAATGATCATGTTCACTGCTTCCACCAGCTCGTTGCTCTGGGATGATGGAACGACGCGAACTTAAGATTGATCCCAAGTTGGACACATATGCTGATAAACTCAGCGCTATCAAACTGCGGCTCATTGTCTGTGATAATGTCCTGAGGCAATCCATGCTGGCAGATGATCTCCTCCCACACAAAATTTCTGATTACCTGGGAAGTCACCTTGGCCAGTGCCTTCACATCCAACCACTTAGAAAAATAATTGATCATGACTAGCAAGAACCTCCTCTACCCACTAGCCTGAGGGAAGGGTCCTACCAGGTCCATTCCCCAGATGATCAAGGTCCAGGGTACTGTGATGCTCCTGAGCCGCTGAGCTGCCAGTAGTTGGAGGGGGCGAACAATTGGCACTTGTGGCATTTCTTCGTGAACATAGCCCCATCCTCACCTAGGTTTGGCCAAAAGTACCCTTACTTGACTATCCTCCCCTCCAGGGTTCTGCTCCCCAAGTGGCTACCACACTCTCCGGAATGGATCGCTTCCAAAATAATTTGAACTTCTCCCTCTGTTATGCAATGTGCCATCAATCCCAAGAGGGTCTTTCTATACAACTACCCGTCGCGCAAGAGGTAGTATGCCGACTTGTGCGTAAAATGCTTTTTGTCCATGCACTCCAGGAACTCTCCTGTGGATAGGAAGGTTGCAAAAGGATCCATCCACGAGGGGCGATGGTCCACCTCCATCAGCTATCCCTCTTCGATGGAAGGGTGTAACAAATTGGTGATTGTACCTCCCACTCGGGGTCCGTGCTTGGCCAATAGGTCCACCCGCTCGTTTTCCGCCCGCGGTACATGTCGGATGGAGAATGTCTGGAATGTGCCGATGACCCCCTTCACCTTCTCCAAGTATAATTGGAGAGTAGGCTCTCTTACCTCGAACTCCCCATTGATCTGGGAGGCCACCACCATGGAATCTATGAGTACTTCCACATCATTCACCCCCGGCTCCCTGGCAAGACGCAACCCTGGTATCACCGCATCATACTCGGCCTAATTGTTGGTGATGGGAAAATGGATGACCATTGTATACTCAATCTTTGTAACTTGTGGGATCTCTAAAAGCATCCCTACCCTTAGGGAATGCCTCCCTGATGCTCCATTACTGTCAACTTCCAAGGGACAGGACGAGTGAGCTCTGTGTCCGCTACCTCAACCATATAATCAGCAAGAAAGTCGGTCATTGCCTGGGCCTTGATTGAGAGAAGGGGAATAAATATATATCAAATTCACTCAGCTCCACCGACCATTTTTCCCACCTTCCTGAATGCCCAGCCCCCTCAAAGATGTTGCAAAGGGTATGGTCTGTCACCACTCGGATGGAGTGTGCCTGGAAGTATGGTCTGAGCCTCTGAGCCTAGATGACTAAAGCAAAGGCCAACTTCTCTAAAATCAGGTATGAAAGCTTTGTCTTCCTCAAGACCCGGCTCACGTAGTAGATCGGTAGCTGCTTCTTCCCTTCCTCCCAGACTAGGGCGGAGCTCATGGCCTCAGCCCCGACCACAAGGTAGAGGGACAGATCTTCCCTCTCCTTTGGTTCTTGGATCAGAGGAGCCTGGGTAAGCTGTCTATTCAAGGCTTGGAAGGCTCCCGCACACTCATTGGACCATTCAAACTTTTGCCCCCCCCCCCTCCCCTCGATGCTTTGAATAAGGGAGAGCACTTCTCTCCCGCCCGAGAGAGGAACCGGCTCAACCCTGTCAGCTTCCATGTCAGGTACTGGACCTC
The DNA here is from genome assembly GCA_039583875.1 of Platanthera guangdongensis. Taxonomy (NCBI): domain Eukaryota; kingdom Viridiplantae; phylum Streptophyta; class Magnoliopsida; order Asparagales; family Orchidaceae; genus Platanthera; species Platanthera guangdongensis. The sequence continues at coordinate 7,283,733 of CM077165.1, forward strand.
CTTTACATTTTGAGGTGATCCAAACTCCATGATGGCCCTTACCTTGTTAGGGTTGGGCTCTACACCTATAGGAGTAAGGAGATGGCCTAGGAACTTACCCCTGCTTGCCCTGAAGACACACTTCAAGGGGTTCAGCCTCATTTTATATTTTCGTAGGGTGCCAAAGTTTTCCTCCAAGTCTCGGAGGTGAGAGTCCACCTCCTAGCTTTTTATCATAAGATCATCCACGTATACCTCCAGATTTCTCCCCCTTTACTCTTGGAAGACTGAATCTATCATCTTCTGATATATCTCCCCCCCCACATTCTTTAACCCGAAGGGAATCATCTTGTAGCAGTAGCACGCATCCCTAGTTATGAAGGAGACATCTTTAATGTCGGGAGGGTGCATCCTGATTTGGTGGTAACCTGAAAAGACATCTAAAAACCTCATTACAAAAAACAGATAGCTGAGTCAACCAGCTCGTCGATTCGAGACAAGGGGTAACAATCTTTAGGACATGATTTATTTAGAATAGAAAATTCTACACACATCCTCCAGCTGATGCCTCCTTTTTTTACCATTACAACAATGGAGACCCAACCGGGGTACTAGATCTCGGATATAAACCCGTCCTTGAGTAGTTTGCCCATCTCCTCTCTGATGGGCTCGGCCAGCTTATCTGTGGTAGACCTCTTCTTTTGCTAGATGGGGCGGGCCTCTGGATTCAGGTTGAGGCTGTGACAGGCGACATAGGCATCGATCCCTGACATGTCTGCCGCTCTCCATAAAAAGATGTCGAAGAACTTTTGGATGTACCTCATCATCCTCCCCTGGTCCTCCAGGCTCAGCCCTCTGATGACGTGCGCCTTCTCCACCCTTCCTCCCAGGGTGAGAACCTCCATCTCCACCACCTCCTCTGTAACTTCCCACCTGGACTGCTCCTCACACTCGCTAGCAACCCCCTAGCCTGGGGTAAAAACTCCCTCCTCAACTTCTTCCACGACCATCGCCTCGGCCGGTTCTTCCAAAACTTCTTCCACCACCCCTTCCCGGGTGCCGACTTCTTCCTCCACCACCACCATCTCTCTGGCTGCTTTTCTGGCTTCCTGCATGGACACTTTGTCCATCCTCCTCTCCATCTTCTCAACGTCCCCTTGCCAGGAGATTGTGTTGACTACTAAGACATAGCACTCCCTTGCCAACTTGTGGTCTCCGCGGACTCGGACTTGGATGCCTTCAACATTGAACTTCAAGAACTAATGGATGGAAGAGGGTATGCAGTAGAAAGCACTGATGAGTGGCTGTCCGAATATGGCGTTATAACTACTAGGAGCGTCCATAATGATGAATCTACAATTTCTGGACTGCCCCTAGAGTAACATGGAGTCACACTTCTCCTTCCACCTCCTTCCTTTCCCCGGAGAATCGTAAATAAAGACAATATAAATATTAGACTCACAGCTCCTCGAGTGTGTGGCTGTGTAGTTTTTGCGGTCGGCCCCTTGGTTGGCAGCCATCGCCGGCCACCACCGCATGGCCCACCGATAACACGCTGACTGCAAAGGGTCATTATAGGCCCTTCATGCACACTACGATCATCCATCCCCATGTGGTCGCAATGGATGTTACTAACCCTTCGCTTGTGGCTGCAATGGCCGCGACCAACCACCCAACCTGGTGCCACTGCCAATCCGCATGACCACGTGCTTCGTGCGCCTGGCCGGGAGCCCCTTGTCGGCCACCACCTACCGTTGTATGGCCGGACGGTCGTTGGGGGCCGCAGACCAGAGCGAGCGGGCGACCCTCTAGCCAGCCACTGCCTCTGTAACGTCCTGATTCACGCTAAACCACTAGTGCATTTTTTAAAGTCAGGAGAATGGACTTGGGCTCAGGGTGCGCTGGTAGGCAGATTGCACCTGAGCCAGGGGAAAATTTCGGCTCGACATTGTATCTTTGTGCTACCATGCGGCGGTAGTAAGTACCGCATGGCAGTAGCGAGAGGTGTCGAGAGTGTCGAGGGTTTTCAATGATCATCGAGTGCTACCGCTCGGTGGTAGTGGGGTACGACGCAGTGGTAGCCTTCGTCGAGTATATATGACAAATACCCCATGGAGTCGAAGGCGTTGAGTGATTCGAGTTTACTCAATGCTCGTAGTGTACTACCGCGCAAAGGTAACAGGATACCGCGCGGCAGTAGTCGATTAATTTATTGGCATATGGCTCTTGAAGTTATAGCCTGGCATTAGTGATACCATGGGTGGTAGCCAACTGAATTATTTGACATGGGGCTCGATAGGTTATCGTGCGGCGATAGTAAGAGTACCACGCGGCGGTAGCCGAGTGATTTAATTGACATATAGCTCGGGAACTTAACGCCTGACATTAGTAATACCATGGGCAATAGCCAACATACCGCACATCAGTAAGAATTTTATCATGCAGAAATATAGTACATGTGGTGGCACATGAGTGGGCAGTTTGGACTGTGGCTTACAGAGGAAGTCAACTTCGAAGTTACCGCATGGTGGTAGCTCACTATTCAGGAAACCCTAGATCTATTTGGTTGTTTCCTTTATAAACGGATGTCCAAGACTTAGTTGTCATTCTTCTTCTCTGATTTTTCTGAGAGAATGAAAGGTGCGGAGCTTTTCTTGGAAGGATAAGGAACGGATGGACTTTCTCTCGGAGGAGGAGGAGCAAGAGACGATGTTGTCATGACACCAAGAAGGATAACAAGATCCATGGCCGAAAATGAGGTGAGCATCCTACCCCCTTTCTTGGTGCTAGATCTTTAGTTATGATATAGGAGAGATGTCGACTCAAAAAAGAGTTTGATTGGTGCATGATGAAGATCTCCTAGGAAAAGACCATGATATGACCTCGTCCTAGGGATTAATTGTCTTCAACCTCTCCTCTCTTCATTGTGAAGATGGTGTACTTGGTTTCGTGAAGAAGGATGGTCTTTTGAGGGTGAATAAGGGAGGAGGAAGTGTTGTATATGGTTTTGAACAGATGGCTAAAGGAAAAATATGAACCGATGTCATTTGTTTTACTTTAAGATGCGTGCAGAAATCTATTTTTTGCGCGCAGCAGACTTCGAGGTCATTTTTGTGTGCGATTCGGCCGAATCTAGGTCTGGGACTGAACACGAAAATTGTAGTCCTCAAAAAGACCTTTCTAACTGATGGTTATACGTTTTTATAGGAGTTTTGTAGCTCCAGAAATGTCGAGTTGAATTTGATGCATGGTAACAACTTATGTACATGATGCTTCGGGTTAATGTATAACCGGGTTTGGACTAGATAGGAGAAACATAGAGAGATGATGTTGAGGTTTGGATGATTCTAGTTATATATAGTCGAGATAAACAAATGGTTTGGAGGAATTTAATAAACAAATGGTTTGGGTAAATTAGTGAATAAATGGCTTGATAAGATCTGGTTGTACAGATAGCTACTTGTGAAATCCGGTAAGGATGCGTGCGAGTGAAATCCGATGAATGATACAAGTTTTGAAAGAGGGTGTGGTGCTCGATAATTGAATGTGTAATCTATACTTACGATATCATGCTTGATGGATACGTGGAGAGTTAATATATTATTGTGATAAATATATGAAAGCATAATTATTTGTGAATGCTTGATTATAAGGAAGGAATCAGATGAGGTAAATCTCATGGCCATGAAAATTGTTGAATTGTGATCTCACGTGTTGGATGGGATAGTTTTATAGTCCATTGCTTAGAGTGTGTCTCCCTATGGGTAGCAGTGTGGGATTGGTATGTTTTTCAAGGTGGCTTGCCACCTCTGTGGGTGTTGAACCCTTAAGTGTTATTGAGCACTGGATTGGTAAAGATGAAAAGGGACTCGGTTGGAGCCCTTGGATGGTTAATGGCAAGGCCATGTAAAATTGCACGCGGTGTGAGTTGACATGTGTCATAATCCTGGGTAAAGGATAGTGTGGCAGGTCTACGGGCTAGTCATTTGTCACACCGACAGGTGTTGACAGATAGACTTTGGACGGTTGTCCTTGGTCCTCGGTGATTTTTTCCTTGGGCAACTTCCATGCCACGATGATAGGCCAATTGGGCTGGGCTCTTGGTGCACATCTACCTGAGATCCCTTCTAAGCCGTAGTACGCAGGGAGCTCCGTTGTTGTGTTCCTAGAGTTGAGGCATATGGAGGCCTAGGCTTGGTAGTGTGGATGTCCGTCTAATAGTGAAAAGATCGTTTAACTGTCACCGTCTAGCCACGACGGATGACGTCTGAGAGGTTATCTACCTGCTCGAAAATTAGGAAGTACAAGTTTGTGTCAACATAGCAGTGTGTGTGTGTGTGTGCATGGGTGAGTCATCGTATTACATTCATAACATTACATTGCATTATATACTCAAGATCTTTATCATATATTTTTGTATGGGCACTCTTATAGGATAAGTTACTTTACTGTTAAGTCGATCCTTAACTTATAAATCTATATGGACATTTTTATAAATTAAGTTACTTTCCTATTGTAGAATTATATGCATAATGGATTGGTATGATTTGAGTAGAACTGCTAGAATAGAATGGGGATAATAATGTTATAAATTGTTGTTATTACTACTAATGATATATAGATTCTCCACATGCTTGTTATTACTGCTTATATATATTGCACCCTCTTCTTTTCTCGGCCCGGTGCCTAAGAGCGGCTGGGGGAGCTGATGTGATAACCACTTAGTCTTTATGACTAATGGTTGCTACGTCTTCCATTTTAGGAGGAAACCCCGCAGATAGAGCAGCAACAGCAGGTCATACAGGACGGCAGCCAGGCCAGGGTGACAGGGCCTGATACGACGTTACCTTCGTTGCCATCAGTTACAGATGTAATTTATTGAGAGACTCATGATTGTAGCCCGTTAGGCAATTTTGGTGTACCTTGATATTAAAGAAGTGTTGTAGCTTCTTATTATTATTGTACTTGTTTGGACATATATACTTGTGTGGATTTTGACTTCTGTTTTATATTCTTTATGTTGGGTTAGCATGGATGATATTTGTTTAGCCGGAAGGATAGGCGTCTTGTAGTACAGATTAGCCCGTGCGCTGACGCTACCGCAAGATGGTTGTTATGGGCATAAGACTCCCCTCGGTCGTGTCTTGTGTAAGACCCCCCTCCCGGATCCCAAAACATGGCACGAAGGGGGTCTTATGCCCAAAATAGCCGCCTTGCGATAGCATTAGCACACAAGCTAACATGTACCACAAGACGCCTATTCTGTCGGCTAAAACCAATATCAATATATATATATATGCCAACCAAACCAAATATAATAAGAGAAGTCAAATCCACACAAAGTATATATAAGTCCAAAGTACATCAAAATAGAGAAGCTAAAACATGCTTCTAAAATATATCAGAGTACAGCTAATAAACGCCCAAAATGGCTACAACAGAGTCGCTCAACACTCACATCAGTAACTGAAGGTAGCGACGGTACCGTCCCTTCAGGCCCTGTCATCCTGGCCTGGCTATCCTGCTGCATGGTATGTGGCTGCTCTACCTGTGGGGAGACCTCCTAAAAAGGAATACGTAGCAACCGTTAGTCAAAAAGACTAAGTGGCTTCACATCCGCTCCCCCGACGACTCCTCGACACCGGGCGGAGAAAAGGGCAAGGGTACAAAGTATAATAAATAGTATAACAGGTACAAGCAGGTGGTAATGGTACAATAAGATTAATAGCATTTTATTCTAGCAGTTCTACATAAACAATAACAAACCATCAAATACAAGTAACTACAACAGGAAAGTAACTTAACTTATAAGGATGCTCATACAAGCTTATAAGTTAAGGATCGGTTTACATAAAGTAACTCATCGTATAGGAGTGCCCATACAAACTTATACGATGAGGATCTTGTTGTGCAATGTTATGAATGGTATGTATGTTATGAAATGACTCACCCATGATCACACACAAGCAATCGCTATGCCGACATAGACTAGTAGTTCCCACTATTCGAGCAGGTAACTAATCTCTCATGCATCAACCATCGTGGCCAGGCGGTGACAATAGAGCGAGCATCTATACTACTAGGCGGGTATCCACACTACTTCACCTAGGCCTCCGTACGCCTCAACGCTAAGAACACAATAGTGGAGCCCATGCGTACTATGGCCCGGCGGGGGTCTCGGGTAGGTGTGCACCGAGAACACAACCCCGAACTGGCTTTGTGTGACCCGGAAGGCGCCTCGGAAGAAAGCACAAGGACACAGCCCAACCGTTCACTTGGCATGGAAGGAGCCCCATGATGTGAACACCGAGGACCAAACCCAACCGCCCAAAGTCTAACTGTCAACTCCCGTCGGTGTGACGATCGGCGAGCCCGTAGACCTGCCACACTATCCTTAACCCAGGATTACGACACCGCATGTCGACTCACACTGCATGCAATTTCACATCATCGTGGTATGGAAGGAGCCTCGGAGAAAGCACGAGGACCAAGCCCAACCATCTGACTTTGTCTCATCTCAACGCAATCCCAACTAGTGACGGTCAACACCGCACTTACACCCTTCCACAATGCTACCCGTAGGGAGACGACACTCTAAGCATTGGACTACTAAATTCAATCTGTTAAACAGTTATTCACATGTCCATAGATTATCCTCCTACATGTCATTCTAAATGATTTCAACACATTATAAACATGATGCGCATTTATATTAATCTACCAATTTCTATCAAATCATTTCATTTAAGTATACTTCGCTTCACAAATCGATTTCATGAGATCCAATTATTAAACTTCATCAATTATAGAACTAAGATGATTATCATAAAAGAGTTCGCCCAAACCACAAGTTAATTGCAACATTGAATCCATGAATCCAAATCCATGTTATACCAAACACAGAATTTAAGTGCAGAATAAATTTGGACAGCAACTTCGACCGGCGATTCCCGAAGCTACAGGAATCCGGTGAAGGCATACAACCCCTCGATGGAAAGGTCTTTCCATGGGTCACAACTTTCATGTTCAGACCACGGCCCAGATTCAATAGTATCATACTTTAAAGCGGCTTCAAAGTCCGCTGCGTACAGAACACAATTTCTGCATGCAGGGTTTATCGGACGTCATTTTCGTTCAGACTTTTCTGTGGCTACACATTTTTCCTGAAGTCGTGCAACCACTCGTTGGAGAGGTATTTTCAAGGGCTTCAACTTTTGTGTTTAGTCGAAAGCCCAGATCTGGCCATATCACACCTGAAAATGGCCAAGAAGATCGTTGCGTGCAGAACACAGATTCTGCACGCATCTTAAGGCAGAGTGAACGGCATCGGTTCATCTTCCTCCTCAAGTTGGTCTTCCAAAATCACACCAGAGATTCCTCCTCCCTTAATCACCCTCTTGAGGCCATGATTCTTCACGAAACCATCCCCCACCTTCACATAGAAGGTTGGTGAGGTTGAAGACACAACTAGCCTTAGAGCACAAGCCCTAGTACGACCTCTTCCTAGAGAAATCACCATCTCGCTAGTCGATACTCTTTTGAGTTGGCATCTCACCTAGATATCTACAGATCTAGCACCAAGGGAGAGGGGAGGAAGCTCACCTCATTTCCGGCATCTCCACTATTTCCAGCCATGGATCTTATGACTCTTCTCGGCGGCATCTTCTCTTTCACGGCGGCGGCGGATCTTCTCCTCCAAGACTTGCTCCAGCAGTTTTCCCTCTCTACAGAAGTTTCTCTCAGGAAAAATGGCTGGAATGAGGAGTGAAAACTGCTAGGGTTTTCACAACCCTTATATATGAAAATTGACACGGGTAGGGACACGCCCGTGTCCTTGCCCGTGTCCTTACCCGTGTCCTGCTTCGAGCGAAGCGTCAACGACGGTTTTAGTGTCGGTTCAATACTCGACACGGGTAGGGACACGCCTGTGTCCCGACCCGTGTCCACATGACACGGCCGTTTTCCCTGGTCGTGTCTTTCTCTGGACACGTCTCGACGAACTCAACTCGATACACACGGGTAGGGACACACCTGTGTCTCTACCAGTGTCATAAACTTCGTCAATCTCGACACGCTTCGTCGAGTTCAGCTCGACACACACTGGTAGGGACAAGCCCATGTCACTGCACAGGATACACTTCGTCGATCTCGACACACACATGGGTAGGGACACGCCCGTGTCACTACCCGTGTTACTTCATAGGGGTAGTAACACGCCCGTGTCACTACCCGTGTCACTTCACATGGGTAGTAACATGCCCGTGTCAGTACCCGTACCACTTCACACGGGTAGTAACACGCCCGTGTCACTAAACGTGTCCTTCTCTGGACATACTCGAGTCGTCGACTCGAGAGTTGGCCTCTCCCATACGGGTAAGGACACGCCCGTGTCTCTACCCGTATCCTATTCTATTTTGATTTCTCCTCCCATTTACAAGTGCAGCCCAGCTGCCAGCACTTCTCTGAACCCAAGTCAGCACCCCTGACTCAAAAAAAAATGCGCACGAGGGGCCTAGTGCGAATCGGGACGTTACAAATCCTATAAACAAAATAAAAGATTTCGTCCCCGAAATCAGGCTAAGGCTATGGGATAAAAGCATAACAGAAGATAAAATATGCTTTTAAACAAAAATTACCTCGAGGAAATAATTCAGGGTAGCGTTTTTGCATCAAGTCCACCGTCTCTCATGTATACTCCTCCTTCCCATGATTAGACCATAGCACCTTTACCAAAGGAACACTTTTGTGGCGCAATATTCTTGTCTCGTTGTCTACGATCCGCACCGGCTCCAGTCGCACAGACCTATCAGTCGCCACTGCACCATCAGTAGTGGGGATATATTGATCGGGCCGCAACAACGCCTTTCGAAGCGAGGACACATGGAACACGTCGTGGAGATTCTCTATTTCTGGCAGTAACTCCAACCGATAGGCCAACGGGCCAATCCTTTCCAATACAGTATATGGCCCAACGTACCTTGGGCTGAGCGTTTTCACACCACGCACCCGTGACACTCCATGCATCGGCCGAATCTTCAGAAACGCTTTATCACCCACTTGAAATTCCACCATCCGGTGCTTTGCACTGTAATACTTCGCCTACCGACTTTGAGCCTCCAACATGCGATCTCGTATTAGTCTAACCACTACATCGGTATCATCAATATACTCAATTCCCAAATCCTTTGGGTCTTTATCTTGCACCCAAGACAAGGGGGTTCTACACCTTCTTCCGTAAAGAGCTTCATGGGGCGCCATGCCGATTCTAGCTTGATTAATGTTATTGTAGGAGAATTATACCAGTGGTAGGAGCCTTTCCCACAGCTCTTCTCTATCCAACATACATAATCTCAACAAATATTCCAGTGTTTTGATGGTCCTCTTAGACTGCCCGTCCGTCTGAGAATGAAACGTGGTGCTAAAGGTAAGGAGCGAACCCAAATACGCCTGCACCGCATTCCACTCCCTTGAGGTGAAATGACCATCCCGATCAGAAACGATTGTCTTAGGAACGCTATGATACCGTACGAACTACTCCACAAAGAGGTGTACCGAGACATCCACGTGAGCCTCTTTCTTCATGGGGATAAACTGGGCTACTTTCATTAGTCGATCAACGATCACCCACATCGAATCATTCCCTAAGCATGAGCGAGGTAACCCATGGACAAAGTCCATGGAGATATCCTCAAACTTCCACTCGGGGATGGGCAACGATTGTAACAAACCACCGGGACTCTTGCGGAATGCATTGAATACATCTTTCTTCATTCCCGGCCAACACATTGTCTTCCATAGGCCGGCGTATATCTTGCCAATACCCGGGTGCATTGAATACTGAGAGCAATGTGCCTCTCTCAAGATATCCTACCGGATTTTACCGCCCTTGGGAATGTAGAGCCGGCCGCGGAAATAAACGAGGCCGTCTTTTAGTGTATACTAAACAGTAGTCCCATCCTCGATTGCCTTGATTGTCGGGGCCAGAGCCGCATCCCTTCCTTGCTCCTACCGGATTCCGTCCCGGATATCACAAACTATGCTCATGGTTGCCAAGTACTATGTATACTCTGCTGAAGGATCCTTATATACCAAAGTAATATCCATCTCTTCAATCATCTGAGCCAACTCCATACTCATCAACCGAGACTCTGGGCTCGAGTCTGGTACCTCTCTGCTCAATGCATCGGCCACCGAGTTTGCCTTTCCGGGATGATAGTTCAAAGTGAACTCATAATCGCACAGAAACTCTAACCATCGTCGTTGTCTCAGGTTCAATTCCTTCTGTGTGTGAAAGTACTTTAAGTTTTTATGGTCTGAAAAGATCTCGCAGTGGACGTCGTATAGAAAGTGCCTCCAAACCTTCAAGGCGAACACCACTGCTCCCAATTCCAAATCATGAACCGGGTAATTGATTTCATGCTTCTTCAGCTATCTTGAAGCATAAGCAATCACGTGTCTGTGCTGCATCAACACCGCTCCCATCCCCTGATATAACGCGTCAGTGTAGACTTGAAATCCTTCCTTCCCAGACGGAAGTGCTAGGATGGGGGAGGAGGTAAGTCTATCCTTCAGCTCTTGGAACGCCACTTCGCACTGGGGTGTCCACTCGAATGGCACACCTTTCTTTGTCAAGGAAGTAAGAGGGAGGGTAATCTTTGAGAACCCTTTTATGAACTTGTGGTAATACCCGGCAAGTCCAAGGAAGCTCCTCACATCGGCCGCCGACTTCAAGGGCGGCCACTCCTTCACGGCATGCACCTTGGCCGGATCCACCGCTAGTCCTGCTCCACTGATCACATGCCCCAAGAAAGCAACCTCTATAAGCCAGAATTCGCACTTGCTAAACTTGGCGAACAAGGCGTGCTCTTTTACTTTCTTCAATACCACGGTCAAGTGCTCAACATGATCCTCCTCCGTATTTGAGTAGACCAGGATGTCGTCGATGAAAACAATGACGAAGATGTCCAAATAAGGCCCAAACACCTTGTTCATCAAGCTCATGAAGGCCGAAGGGGCATTTGTGAGCCCAAACGGCATTATCGTGAACTCGTACAACCTGTGTCTTGAACTAAAGGTCATTTTCTGGATGTCCCCTTCTTGTATCCTCAATTGATAATATCTCGAGCGTAAATCCAGCTTAGAAAACCAATGCGCTCCTACCAGTTGGTCGAACAACTCGTCGATCCGGGGTAGCAGATAAGTGTTCCGCACCGTCAGTCGATTGAGTTCCTGATAGTCTATGCATAAATGCAGGGTTCCATCCTTCTTCTTGACGAATAATATAGGGGCTACCCAGGGTGACGAGCTGGGGCAAACGAACCCTAACTCCACCAGTTCTTACAGTTGAACTCTAAACTCCGCGAGTTCCTTCGGGGCCATTCGGTAAGGGGCCCTGGATATAGGCTTGGCACCCGGTACTAAATTAATTTGAAAATCAACTTCTCTGTGCGGGGGTAATCCTGGCAGTTTCTCAGGAAATATCTCGGGGAAGTCCCGCACTACCCGTACGTCTTTCATATCCAACTCCATCTCCTTCAACTCGAAACAGATCATGAAGACTTCATCCCCCTTCATAAGGGCTTTTACAGCCTGAACTGAAGATAACAACATACGAGGTGCGAAGCTAATACCTTGAAAGATGACGTCGGTGTCTCCATGTCTCAAATAGATTCGTTTCTCTGCACAGTCAATCCTTGCAAAGTGTCAGTCCAACCACTCCATGCCCAAAATGATGTAAAACTCCGGCATTCTCAAGACCGTGGCAGGCGTATCAAAGGCCTTTCCCCCAATGAATATCTCTAGCTCGCACTTAGCGGTTGCGGTCATCTCAGAGCCGTCCGGGAGGCGTACTCGTCGAGCTATCCTAGTAAAGTATTGTACACCTTCCATGTCTTTAATGAAGTCCTCAGACACAAAAGAGTGTGAGGCACCGGTATCGAACAGCGTATAGGCCATCTTCCCGCCGACTACCACAGTGCCTAAGTGCCAATAACCAAAACTCAACAGTAGGTGTCTAGTATGTTTTAAGCAAGTTAAGTTAAACAATGAAAATGTGAAAGCTAACTGCAACATAATTGCAATCACATCCTGGGGATTCCGTTCTTGCGCCATGTCCAGCGCGTATACTTGATCCCGGGCAGGACCGGGGTTTCCTCCTCGCGGTCCTCGTCCTCGACCACGCATATAACCCCACCCCCGCGGAGCTGCCGGAGGGATAGAAGGAGGGACATTCCCAAACAACCGCGGGCAGAAACGTCGAATGTGGCCCGGCTGGTTGCATTCAAAACACACCAGCCCACGACGCCCCTCAGGTTGCTGAAATTGTTGAGGCTGTGGTGGTGGAGGCAACGCGGGCGGCTGCGGAATCGGGTGCTCCACTCTAAAATCTCGGTGGAAACGTCCTCCACCTCTTTGATGTCCTCTTCCTCCTCTAAAGTCCCGCCTTCTTCTGTTGCTTGGGCCAGCTTCTATCACGCCTTCCGCAAGTATCCTACCATTACTCAAGTGGTCCGCCTCCAATCTCTTCGCCATGTCGATAATCTTCGCCAAGATAGCATCCGCTATAAACAAAAGGGCCTGCCTTAGGGGATCTCGCAGCCCTTTGTAGAAACGCTTAGCGTATCCTCTATCATCCAAATCATAAGAATCTGCGAACCTCGCGAGGTGCTGAAACTCTTGCTGATATTCTGTAACTGATTTTGATCCTTGCTTCAGCAGAAGAAACCTCTCTTCAAGTTTATTTCGAGCGGATGTGGGAATGACATGCTCCAAGAAGACATCCGAGAACTCGCTCCAAATTATCTTTGTATAGACCCGGCCTTGGAAGGTGGAGCCCATGAGGGACTTCCACCACCTCTTAGCATGTAGTTCCAAGACGGACACCGCCAACGTCACAGCCATGTTGGCTGGGCAACGGATCCCCGCCAAAAACTCCTGCACCGTGTCAAGCCATTCCTCCGTGCGTACGACAGACTCTGTCCCGAGGTAGGAGGGAGGGGAGAGGGCCCGAAAGGTGCTCAACCAGTTAGAGCCCGGAGCCTGTTGTTGCACCGGAGGCTGCTGCGCCCTAAAGGCATCCAGGATGGCAGTGAGTGTCTGCCCTAACTCGGATTGTTGGAACTGAGTGGGTATGGAAGGGGCAGGAGGGCCCCCCATCGGCTCAGCGTGCATTGGAATCTACACGTAAAACACAAACGTATGGTCAGGTTGGCTAATCTTAAGGTCAAAGTTGGACAAACTTAGTGTGCATTACATATGTGCACACCATGCTTTCGCTAAGTCGGGTTGTCCTCAAACTTACTAATCAAACGGGGGTGGTACTACTGTTGAATGACTTCTTTAGTTGAGGATCGTGGCAAATTGGTACCATTTGTAAGACCCCCCCCCCCCTCCCGGATCCCAAAACACGGCACAAATGGGATCTTATGCCCAGAACAGTCGCCTTGCGGTAGCATTATCACACGGGCTAACCTGTACCACAAGACGCTTATTCTCCCGGCTATAACCAATATCAATATATATATATATATATATGTCAACCCAACCAAATATAATAAGAGAACTCAAATCCACACAAAGTATATATAAGCCCAAAGTACATCAAAATAGAGAAGCTAAAACATGTTTCTACAATATATCAGAGTACAGCTAATAAATGCCCAAAAGGGCTACATCAGAGTCGCTCAACACTCACATCAGTAACTCACGGTAGCGACAGTACCGTCCCTTCAGGCCCTGTCATCCTGGCCTGGCTGTCCTTCTGCATGGTCTGCGGCTGCTCTACGTGCGGGGAGACCTCCTAAAAAGGAAGACGTAGCAACCGTTAGTCGAAAAGACTAAGTGGAATCACATCCGCTCCCCCGGCGACTCCTCGGCACTGGGCGGAGAAAAGAGCAAGGGTACAAAGTATAATAAATAGTATAACAGGTACAATCAGGTGGTAATCGTACAATAAGATTAATAGCATTTTATTTTAGCAGTTCTACATAAACAATAACAAACCATCAAGTACAAGTAACAATAGCAGGAAAGTAACTTAACTTATAAGGATGCTCATACAAGCTTATAAATTAAGGATCGATTTACATAAAGTAACTCATTGTATAAGAGTTCCCATACAAACTTATACGATGAGTATCTTGTTGTGCAATGTTATGAAATGGTATGTATGCTATGAAATGACTCACCCACAATCACACGCATGCAACCGCTATGCCGACATAGACTAGTAGTTCACACTATTCGAGCAGGTAGCAGACCTCTCAGGCATCAACCGCCGTGGCCAGGCAGTGACAGTAGAGCGGTCATCTCTACTACTAGGCGGGTATCCACACTACTTCACCTAGGCCTCCGTACGCCTCAACGCTAAGAACACAACAGCGGAGCTCATGCATACTATGGCCCAGCGGGGGTCCCGGGTAGGTGTGCACCGAGAACACAACCCCGAACTGGCCTTGTGTGACCCGGAAGGGGCCTCGAAAGAAAGCACGAGGACATCCCAACCGTTCACTTGGCATGGAAGGAGCCCCGGGATGTGAACACCGACTACCAAGCCCAACCGCCCAAAGTCTAACTGTCAACTCCCGTCGGTGTGATGATCGGCGAGCCCGTAGACCTGCCACACTATCCTTAACCCAGGATTACGACACCGCGTGTCGACTCACACCGCATGCAATTCCACATCACCATGGCATGGAAGGAGCCTCGAAGAAAGCACGAGGATCAAGCACAACCATCTGACTTTGTCTCATCTCAACGCAATCCCAATTAGTGACGGTCAACACTACACTTACACCCTTCCACAATGCTACCCGTAGGGAGATGATACTCTAAGCATTGGACTACTAAATTCAATCCGTTAAACAGTTATTCACATGGCCATAGATTATCCTCATACATGTCATTCCAAATGATTTCAACACATTATAAACATGATGCGCATTTATATTAATCTACCAATTTCTATCAAATCATTTCGTTTAAGTATGCTTCGCTTCACAAATCAATTTCATGAGATCCAATTTTTAAACTTCATCAATTATAGAACTAAGATGATTATCATAAAAGAGTTCACCCAAACCACAAGTTAATTGCAACATTGAATCCACGAATCCAAATTCATGTTATACCAAACCCAGAATTTAAGTGCAGAATAAATCTGGACAGCAAATTCGACCGGCGATTCCTGAAGCTATAGGAATCCGGTGAAGGAGTGCAACCCCTCGATGGAAAGGTCTTTCCATGGGTCACAACTTTCATGTTCAGACCACGGCCTAGATTCAATAGTATCATACTTGAAATCAGCTTCAAAGTCCGTTGCGTACAGAACACAATTTCTACATGCAGGGTCTATCGGACGTCATTTTCGTTCAGACTTTCCCGTGGCTACACACTTCGCCTGAAGTCGTACAACTACTCGTTGGAAAGGTATTTTCAAGGGCTTCAACATTTGTGTTTTGTAGAAAGCCCAGATCTGACCATATCACACCTGAAAATGGTCGAGAAGATCGTTGTGTGCAGAACACAGATTCTGCACGCATCTTAAGGCGGAGTGAACGACATCGGTTCATCTTCCTCCTCAAGTTGGTCTTCCAAAATCACACCAGAGATTCCTCCTCCCTTAATCCCCCTCTTGAGGCCATGATTCTTCACAAAACCATCCCCCACCTTCACATAGAAGGTTGGAGAGGTTGAAGACACAACTAGCCTTAGAGCACAAGCCCTAGTACGGCCTCTTCCTAGAGAAATCACCATCTCGCTAGTCGAGACTCTTTTGAGTCGACATCTCACCTAGATATATACAGATCTAGCACCAAGGTAGAGGAGAGGAAGCTCACCTCATTTCCGATGTTTCCACTATTTCCGGCCATGGATCTTGTGACTCTTCTCGGCGGCATCTTCTCTTTCACGGCGGCGGATCTTCTCCTCCAAGACTTGCTCCAGCAGTTTTCCCTCTCTACAGAAGTTTCTCTCAGGAAAAATGGCTGAAATGAGGAGTGAAAACGGCTAGGGTTTTCACAACCCTTATATATGAAAATTATCACGGGTAGGGACACGCCCGTGTCCTTACCCGTGTCCTGCTTCGAGCAAAGCGTCAGCGACGGTTTAGTGTCGGTTCAATACTCGACACGGGTAGGGACACGCTCGTGTCCCGACCCGTGTCCACATGACACGGCCGTGTTCCCTGGTCGTGTCCTTCTTTGGACATGTCTCGACGAACTCAACTCGATACACATGGGTAGGGACACGCCCGTGTCCCTACCCGTGGCATACACTTCGTCGATCTTGACACGCTTCATCAAGTTCAGCTCAACACACACGGGTAGTGACACGCCCGTGTCTCTACCCGTGTCACTGCACAGGATACACTTCGTCGATCTCGACACACACACGGGTAGGGACACGCCCGTGTCACTACCCGTGTCACTTCACAGGGGTAGTCACACGCCCATGTCACTGCCCGTGTCACTTCACACGAGTAGTAACACGCCTGTGTCACTACCCGTGTCACTTCCACGGGTAGTAACACGCCCGTGTCACTACCCGTGTCCTTCTCTGGACATACTCGAGTCGTCGACTCGAGAGCTGGCCTCTCCCACACGGGTAAGGACACGCCCGTGTCTCTACCCGTGTCCTATTCTATACTGATTTCTCCTCCCATTTACAAGTGTAGCCCAGCTGCCAGCACTTCTCCGAACCCAAGTCAGCACCCCTGACTCAAAAAAAATGTGCACGATGGGCCTAGTGCGAATCAGGACGTTACATCTTGTGTTCCAGCAGAGGGGTTTTACAGCCACAGCACAGGCGACCTTCTGATCGGCTGCACAATCGTGTGACCAGATGATTCGCCGACATTGATGGATTTTTTTGGAGGTTATCCTGAGCCCCGGTCTTTGGCAACGCTCAACTAATCGTTTAGTCTACTTTCTTCCTACGCGAGACTAGATGATTCGCTGTGATTCAATTTTTGAGTATAATTAATATATAAATACTCTCGTAGAAATTAATATACTAATACGTATAATTAGAAATTTCTTCTACTGCTTTTCTATGAGCTTGAGCATGTCACTTCACATGCTACTCCACATGTGCAATTACTAAGCCAGCTAGTTATTTTTCTTTCTGCTGAGAGATGATTTACTCGGGAAGAGCAAATGGTTAAGTCTGGTGGTGTAATAAGTCCGATATATAGTGTTTTTCGGAATCATCTGAGCTAGATTTCACTTATGCGCATTACACTTTTAGTTTTTATTTGCTTGTATTTCACTTGTACACACTTTCACGTTAAGTACACAATTTAAGCTCGTTGTGGGGTGCAATTGTTGTTGGAGGTAAGCACGTGGCACTCCCCAACTTGTTTTTATGTCGTTTTCTCTAATGTTTATGTGCTGGAGGTCTGCTCCAGGCTATGATGTTGTGTGAGTGGGCAGATCCATGTTGCTGCTCTAGTCTTTCCTGTAGGAATCGTACGGTCGTGCGTTTTTTCTTCGCACACGATTGAATCCAACAGTGCTATGCCTACAACTATATTTTTTGAAGATCTGTCACGAGTCATGCAATTTGCTCGCACATAGGCTGTTAGAGGAACAACAAAGCTAATTAGAGCGTGAACAGAAGAACGCTAATATAAGTCATTTTTATCATAAGCAGTATTTTTATTATTTTTAATAATACAAATCATTAGTTCTCTAATTATATGTTAAATAAGTTTATTGCATTCGCATATAAAAAGAAATGAATTTTAAAGAAAATATGTTAAATAATAGATTTTAATGAAGAGCTTAGATAGGCTCTTGAGATTTATTAAATAATAAATTAAGATTTCAAGTTGTGAAAAGAAAAGCAAGAATGGAGCAATATTAGGCTCCATTTGTCAATTCTCTTCATCATATTTTTTGATTGTTTCAATAAGTTAGAGTTTCGCCCACACAGAATGAATGATGCATTGACTCAAAGACAACGAATGCATATTATTAAACCAAAAGGAGTGAATCCATAAAATTTTAGTCTAGACATAACTGTTTTTAAATCCACAAAATATGAACCGGTTGCTCCCCATACGAACCGGTTCCGGCCACCCTTGGGTTGCCTTGAATGTGCACGGGCTTTGCCTATTCACACCCAAGGTGGAATTGGTCGGGTTTTGCATACATTAGCCACTCGAATTAATAGTGAGACAGGTTTGGTTTATAAACGGGTTTAGATCGACTCCATAGGGCTATGACAATATTTAATATTTTCATGAAATTTCTAATTCAATTATGCATGGAGTCAGTGGGGTTAGGTGTATTTAATGATAGAAGAAATCAGTCAAAATCATAATTAATATAAGAAAACTAAATAAAAATCCAACTGAGAACTTCACCTATTCAAGTATTCAACAGAGAGAATTGATAACAGTAAAGTAAAAAATAGAAGAAAGGGAAAAGAGATTACCTGGAATCAGCATGATGAAGAAATGCAAGGCTAAGAGAACTCCTTTGAAAATATTGTGCCATCATTGATTCAGGCATTAAAACAAAAACAATCATGCTAAAATCATGAAAACATAAAACTCTCATCTTACTGTGGTTTGAGATATGTTTTAAAAGATAAAAAAGAATTCTCATATCTGGCTTGAAATTTCAATTAATTTTTTTAACTCTCTCATAAGTGGGAACCATGATTGTTTTGTTCTTATAATTATTTTTCCAATCATCACTATGGAGATGACACTTCAATGAGGGGATCCAGTTGAGAGAGTAATTGCAGAAGATAAACAAAATCACAAAATGTAAAAAATTACAAATTAAGCCAACTTTCATTAAACATGTAAAAAATCTAACACTAATAAATAGACGGGGAAATGAATAGCACTAACTTCTAACACAAAAGTTAAACATTCAATAATTTTCAAGAAAACCACTGGAGACCTTAATTTAGATATTTGTCCGTTGAAAATCCTTGAATCTCAACTTACTTTCCATCACTTCATTCCATTGAAGTATGCATAGAGAGGTAGAACAACTAAGAGAGACATTCTTTCGAATTGAACTAACCTAATAACTGCAAAATGACTTCTTCTATTCCTTCTCCAAATAGCACGCTCGACCGCTCAGCGGACTAAGACGGTATCAGTTTAAAAATGTTGTAGTCAGTTAAATATAAAGAGCTCATTAAGTTGCAGTCAATTAAATAATGTCACAATCAGTTAAAAAATGGGAGAAACTGTGGGGAAAATTTGTTTTGCATGTTGATTACCGTATGGATTAGCCTTCAAAGCTTTCATACAGTTGGTATCTCGCCAAGCAATGCCCATTTGCTGCAGAAAGAGATCACAACAGAGATATAATCAACAATGAACAACTTGAAGCAAATAACAATAAAGAGAACACAATTGAGAAGGAAGAGATGGAGGACTGACCATCTGACATTGTCATTATAGTTGTTTGCATTATTTGAAGGAATGACAATCATATTCAAAGACCATGTATTACCAAAAGATCGAGTCCCGCCAAATATGTTAATCCCCACAGCATTCAAGCCAATCACACATAGCTTGCATAAGTCGGCCTCCCATCAGATACTTTTCAGGTCATATTATTCATCCTACAACATTGGATTTGTGAGCAGAGCAATAAAAATGTTAAAAATTAACGGTAATGGCATGGGTAGTTGTAAAAATGACATTGAAGACTATGCAATTACTGTGGTGTAACATTATATTAATTGTAAAACTATATTAATACACAAATACAGGTCAATAAAATGTAGTGGATGGCATAGCAGGGAAGAACTTGATCCATATAAAACAGAGTAAATCAAATACAGGAACATGCTTGGATGAAAATTTTATGATGAATAATTCATCATACTTTAAGAGTTCTTAAGTCTGTATTCCACCGAGCCCACGTTCATTAGAAATTTGAAAATTACTTCTGAAGATGGAAATCATTTGGGTGGCAATCATGACATCTTAAGAGAATAAGAAGCCGAACCCCTTCAAAATATTTTTCTTATTTCAGCAGCATTAAACTGGAACTGTAAATGTAGTCAGCAACATAAGCATAAAACTATCCCCAGTTGTGTGTTCGGACAAATATGATATTGTGAGTTTAGAAGTCCTAAGTTACCTGATTAAAGTCGAAGGAGGAGGAGCCGAATATCCCTAGTAGGATGAAAATAATGAAATGCAAAGCCAGGTGCGGAGGATAAGCCTCACCTGAGAAATAGTTTTAGGTAGCTTGACGGGGAAGGGTTCGCACCCGGATTGAACACCGCCGTTGAGAAAACTGGGGAAGGATGTCTTATCTGGGTGTGACTGAGAGAATGACAGAAAGAGAAATAGTATTTTTTAACCTAGATCTAAAGAACAAGAAATCAGGGGAGAAAAGCGAGCACCTGCGGAATCCGTAAAACACTTCGGTGTTAGGCATCAACGCAGCATCAGCCTGGGACTTGGAGGAAGGACATCTTCTATGGGGTGTGCGTCGGCGGACCTCGGGAGAGGGAGATGACTTCAAGCGAGAACCATGGCGTCGGCAAGGTCTTCAGGCGAGGGGTTTATGGAGGCTTCGGGTGAGTAGCAGAGCAACAGTGAAGATTCAGGAGAAGATTTTCTGAAGGTTTAGGGTTTGGGGGAAGCGAGCATCACGAAAGCACGGGAAGGAGTTGGAGGCACGAGAGGGGTTTTGAATAGGAAAGCGTGGAGAGGAGCAGTATATTTGCGAGCGGGAAATCTAACGAATGAGAATCTTTTTTGAGATGATCCAATGGCTGAAATTTGAAGTTTGGTGTGATTCCAAGATATCTATATTGATTTATATAATAAAGATATATATATTTATAAATATATAAATATTTATATTATATATAATTTATAAATATATATCTTATACATAAGGGTAAAATACTATTTGATGCAAGGACATTTTGAGAAATACAAATGTTGCACCAAAGGGTGGTTTTCACTTATAATATAAGATTTATATTATATATAATTTATAAATATATATCTTATACATAAGGGTAAAGCACTATTTGATGCAAGGAGATTTTGGGAAATACAAATGTTGCACTAAAGGGTGGCTTTTCCTTATAATATAAGATATATATATATATATATATATATATATATATATATATATATATATATATATATATCTTTATCGTATAAAACAATAAGCATATCTCAAAGCACACTATGAAACTCATCTGGACCGTCCAATCTCCACAAAATCATTTTGGCCATTGGATTCATGGATATTGGCTTACACATAAAAATTTCTCAAAACCTTCTACTGTTCATTCAGCAATTTTTCCCGATAGCACCCCCTTCCTCCCTCCCGTCCCGAGCCACTCCTCTGTCACCTGCGGCGGAGCCGCCGGCGGCCTGCCCGGCGCCCACCGGCGGGTTCGCCGGCCTCCGGCGAACCCGCCGGGGGTTGTCCGGCGGCCAGCGGCAGGGCCACCGCCGGCGGTGGCCCTGCCCGCTCGCCGCCGGACAACCCCCGGCGGGTTCGCCGGAGGCCGGCGAACCCGCCGGTGGGCGCCGGGCAGGCCGTCGGCGGCAGACGGAGGCGGAGGCTGGAATCCGGTTTTTGTTTTTTTTTTTCAATTTTTTTAATATTTAAATAATTTATATTATTAATAAATAATTAAATAATTATTTTAAAAATCAGAAAATTAAAATTTTTAACTTTAAATTTTTAAAATTTTATGCCAGGCGGGCGAAACCCGCCGGGGGGGTGGGCGAACCCCGCCGGAATGTCAAGCGGGCGAAGCCCGCAGCGACGCATCGAGACATTTGTCGTGGGTGCGATATTTGTCGTGGGGGCGGCATTTGTCATGTGGACGACATTTGTCCTGGAGACGGCATTTGTCGTGGGAGCGGTATTTGTCGTGGGGGCGACATTTGTCGTGGGGGCGGCATTGATTGTGGCGGGCGACATTTGTCGTGGGAGTGACATTTGTCGTGGAGGCGAAATTTGTCGTGGGGGCAACATTTGTCGTGGAGACGACATTGATCGTAGGGGGCAACATTTGTCGTGGGGGCGCCATTTATCGTGGGGACGACATTTGCCGTGGGGGCAACATTTGTCGTGGGGACGACATTTACCGTGGGGGCGACATTTTTCGTGGGGGTGATATTTTTATTGGGGGCAGTATTTTTTTCACGGGGGCGACATTTGTCGTGGGTGCGACATTAGTCGTGGGTGCGACATTTGTCGTGTGTGCGACACTTGTCATGGATGCGATCTTTGTCAAAACCTTAAATCTTAAAATGTGACAAATATTTGAGAACTTGATTTCACATGGCACAAAACCTTAAAACCTAAAAATAAAACCTTCGAAATCAATACCATATGCAAAACAAATTTCAATGCTCAAATTAGATCATATAACTCAAGAGCAATCTGAATCATATGCTTAAAAATATAGCCTCTCCAAGTGAAATCAAAAGAAAACTTTGTGCACAATCAACCCAAAGTAGTTCTTGATGGGACATAAAGCTTGCTGATGGGACATAAAGCTTGTTGATGAGACATAAAGCTTGCTGATGGACATAAAACTTGCTGATGGGAGGTGTTGGACATAAAGCTGCTGGGAAAGATGGGCTGATGGGAGAAGACTTTGATAGCAAATATCTATACTATTCCCAGCAAGCAAGTAAAGTTGACGGACATAAAGATGGAGAATTCCTTATGAAGTTACACATGGGTCCATTATATTCAAAAAAAATTGAATTTTTTGTCATAGTTTGGTATCTTTAATTAAAAACAATGAGAGTATTACAGGTATTATGAATGTTGCAACAAAGGGTACTTTTTCTTTATAGAATAGTATAGATACATAAGGGTAAAACACTATTTTATGCAAGGACAATTTGGGAAATGTTGAAGTATTAGACCGGGCGGCCATGCGGTCTTGTCTGGCGGTTTGTTGACCGAGCGGTCTGGCGGTCTAACTCAGAGCCCTGGAGACCAGGCGGTCTATCGGTCTCCCGTTGCGGCTTGTTCTTATCGGTCTAACCGCGCGGCCTGTGCGGTCTCCTTTATTTCTAGCCGCTCAGCACTGTACATGTTTAGTCCCACATTGTTTGTTTGTACTCTCTCATATCTCCTCCATTCTATAAAAGGGAGGTCATACCTTTGTAAATGATATCTTTTTTGGATAGTAAAATTTCAATTATTCAAATTTATATCTGTTTATTATCCGCGTGTTCACTACTTTTTACATGGTGTCAGAGCACTCGGTCCTTTCCACCTGACTCTGCTCTCTCTGCACGTCCGGCTTGTTTCTTCTTCTGCGAACTGTTCTCACGGCTTGTTTTTCTCCTCTGACCGCTGGCTGTTCGCACGGCTTCCCCTATTCGCGCAACTTTCCTCAGTCTGTTCTCGACCTGGTTTCTTGGGTCCTTTGCTTCCTCTTCTCTTCTGTTCGCTCGTGTAAGACCCCCCTTTTTTTTTCTTTTTCGACTCCGGGGTCTTAGGCCCAGAACCGCCGTTTTGCGGTGACTCCTTCACGCCCTGAAGGGTCATCACCACAAAGCGCCGATTCTGCCGGCCGATTTCGATCACAGAAAAGTAGCACTATAATGTAAATGCAAATTGCAGTCCACAGAGAATCACATGTCATAATAAATATAACTCCACGAAGGGAGTGTCCACAGAATAAAACATCAGAGTAGAAAAAATACGGGCTTATGCCCGGTACATCATATCCTCACTACAAAATCACTCATGCGGAAGCAAAAGCAGAAAAACTACTCAAGGTCGAGACTCACAGTCCCGGCTCTATGAACTCCGGAGCTAGATTGCCCCACCTCCAAGCGCACCGGTCTCTGGGGCTGCTCCTCCATGCTGGTCTCCACGATCCCCTAAATGATGCGGTTCGAAAACCGTTAGTATAAAAGACTAAGTCCTATCATCCCCCGCCCCTTCCCCCACGGCTCCTAAGCACCGAGCGGAGTGGATGAAAGGGGAGGACTTGATGGTGGAGAATAATCAAAAAGCAGGTGACAGCAGACCTATACTAGCAATTCTATAGACATAAGCTGAAATATGAAATGTAACCTTCACTTATGCGAAAAACACATAAGCCAAGGGGTCTTCTGCAAGGCTCCCATCATATAAAAAGTCTCATACCAATTTATACGTTGGGGTGTCGGTTATCAAACAACAGTAACTATATATATCAAAAATTAACCTTAATTTATAAACTTGCTCACACAAGCTTATAGACCAAGAGATCGTTTTGCAGGTCCTAAAGTATAAGCGTCCCATTACACTTATACTTTAGGTGTCACGGTTAAAGGTAACGATTATGCTATGACATGCAAGTGGGTATGATGGACATGCAAGTGCAACTCACACACCCTACTCTGTGCACACAGACCTTTAGTTCCCCCTTTCTGGAGCCGTAACCTCCCAGGATACCTCCGTAGTGGCAGACGGAAGCGGTGGGTTGGGCCTCGCCCACCTCTAAACCAGTAAAGCACTACCAGTCAGACCTATCGTACGCCTCAACACTTTGTGCACGAAGCGGACTCCTGCGTACTCTTGCCGGCTGACGCACCGGACTTCTGTTGACGAAGTGCTAACCACACTTGCCGAGTCAACGTATTGGTGTCGGTGCATCGACCCTCCAATACCGAAGACCCACCACCTTAATTTCCTTTCCTTTTATGCACATGCAAATTAGCGTAATCAAGAACCGAGCCGAAGCTCCTCGGACTAACACGTTCGTCTCAAACAATCGAGCCGAAGCTCCCCGGACCCAAAGTCCGCCTTTTAACCATCCGGGCCGAAGCTCCTAGCTAACATCCGGTGCCCTCAGTGTTTGTGAAATGTGCAACCCTAATTACTAAGTTACTCTTTTCAGCTTGTTAAAACAGTTTACGTTAACCCAGGACTGCCCCCGGTATTCCCTGTGAAGGGCTCTCAAGGGGCACTAGGAACTGTGTTGGGATTACGCCCAGCGTTCCCTTTCGCAAGGTACTTATTTATTATTGGTTGATTCCCTTACCCATTATTTTCTCATGTTCTGATAAGCTAATCCTAGGGTGATTTGACTCCACTCACCTCGGGGAGGACGATCTTTCGTCGGACCCGAGCGCCTCTAAACCCTAGACAAAATAACACCCTACTCACTTATCTTCCAAGATGCACCTAAATCTATTTATCCTTCCAGCAAACCAATCAAGACTCATCACATGCGCCCTAATTCATGTCCCAACTGATTTTCTGCAGTTTTACTAAATGCAGCCCACTTAAGCTATATGACCCGTAAAAAGGGAAGTGTGTCATATGATCATTCAATGCTCATGTAAAAATTATTAGAGGTCCATATAGGCATATGCAGACTGAATCCACAATTTCCTAATTTTTATGATTTAAATACTAATTTATTTTTTTATTTTAAAAGCCAAAAGTTCCAAGGTTGAAGAGGAAGTTCAAGATGGGTAATCATCTAAAAATCCAGAAGCTCCAAAGTTTCCAGCAAGATTTTAGCCCTTAAATAGTATTTCCAATTTATTCCAAAATAATTCATAAAAAGGGGATGTACAATGAAAATACTTCCAACAATTCAGAGAAAATTCCAGGATGATGGTAAGGGCATATAAAACCTGTATGTAAACTTTCCTAATTTGTTTGAAAGAATTATTCCCCAAATTAATTAATTATCCAATTCTCAAAAATATGGCATTGTAAAGAAAGTTCTGAAAACATACCTCTAAAAATTATAAATAAATTTATACAAGTACTTTTTGGCCTAAATACCTCAAAACCTAAGCCTCATGATTTTTAAACAGATATATCAACCATAATGAATTTTCCTTACCAAAGCCCCTTTCTGAAATTAATGAAGGAAGTACCAAATAAATTTAATTGAAAATTGTGATAAAATTCAGAGATGATCAACTAGAACTATAATAACCTCTGACCAAGTTTCATCATATTTTAAAGCACATAACATCCATAATAAAATCAAACATCATTTTGGGCCTTTTGGTAATTAACAAATGAAGTACCAAGAATAAAATCCATAAAATTCTACAAAACTCACCAGAGGTTCTAGGTAGCCTAAAACCTATTCTACCCAAGTTTCATAATATGTGGTGAAGGTTTAGTGGCTTAATCTTCAAATTTGTGCTCCTACCCTAAAACTACGGTTAGGGTTTTGAGGTGTCTACCTTGCTCCAATTCTTCTAAAATTCCTACCAGAGATCTTATGTTACATTACCCACAATTCTACTGAGTTTCCAAGGCCATGCAAAGGCATTTGCCCTCATGTCCTTCACAACCCTCAAAAGTCCTTCCTTAGGGTTTGAGGTTGAACCCTAGGGCAAATCAAGCCTAAATCATCCCATTTTCCATAAGAGGGTGACATTAGCCTTGACAAGTCAGTGTCCAAAACCTATGCCCCTGTTGAGTGGAGGGGACCACCCTAAGTCCATAGTGCACTTGTGGTCAAAAATACCCTCTTAGGGCCAAACTAGGGTTTGGTGATTCCCTAAACAAAACATATCCAAATGTTCTCATATTTTGTACAGAACTAGGTCTTGATGCCAGGGACCACTCACCAAAATTTGGGAGGGTTTGGAGATATTTAGGACACCTATTTAATTTATTTATGGATTATTAAATTTTAATAAACACTATAGAAATAGTTTCTCCAAAAATTCCCATTTTTGGACATGCCCTAGGTATAGCTAAGAATGATCCTTTGTCCAAATTTCAGCCAATTTGGACAAGGGATGAAGGGTGGGCATCCATTTGAATCTCAGGACAGCCCTAGGTACAGGTCCCACCAAAATGGTTGCTGTGGTCTAACTACTTACCCAAATGGGTTGAAATTAATTGTAAATTAAAGTAGACTTCCAGGGCTACAACTTTCATATTGAACGTTTTCCCACCAGCTGGCCCTAGGTATTTTTAATAATTAATGCAAAACAGCCCAGAAAATAGGACAGAAAATTCAGAAATCAAAACTAAATAAAAGAAATGATGCTGCACGAATCTTAAAGCAAATCGTGGGGCTCCTGGTCATCTTCTTCCTCCAGCCAAAGGCCATGATTGGCCGAACCTGGAGCTTATTCCAAGAGCATTTCCCGGCCACACGGCCACCTCCCTGGCCGGCCACCACCGCCACCACCTTCGTTGAGGTGGGGGCTATCGCCGGGCGGTGGCACGGCCGCCGGAGGGGTGGTTTCCGGCGAACCCGACCACCATTTTTTTTTGGAAAAACCATGAAAATGAAAACTTGGATCGGCTCAATTGAGTCCGATTTTTGTCCTAAACGATTCCTAAGATCTACCCACGGAAGAAGGAGTAGAGGATGACCTTTAACCGAGCTTGTCGTCGAGTGTGGTGGCGGTGCGCCATGGCCGGTGGTGGAGCTTTCCGAAGCTTGCAACTTCACTACCAAACCGCCCGATTTCTTTAGGTGAAGGGTGGAAACGATACCTCTTGGCCCAGGGAAGCTTTTAAAAGCATCAAATGGGTTGGGGGAGAGGGAGGGTCATGGCTTCAAATCCATTAATGGTCATGAATTGGAATTTCGGTTTTGGAGAAAACCCATGGAAATTCACCTCCCCTTTGTCCCAATTCATTTGGAAACTCCTCAAAACTGATAGGGGAGATGAATACTAATTAATTGGTGAAGAATGGAGGGGTGATTCACCTTCCCCACCATGAATGACCTTCTCTTTCTTCTTTCTCTCTCTTCCCTATTGGAGGAATTGATTTCAGCCACCTTGAATGGCTGGCCATGGCTATTAAACTCCTTAAAACTGATGAGGGGGAATGTATTCAGCCTTTGGAATCAATTGGAGAGGCCCTTGATCTCCCTTGGCCATGAATGGCCTCTTTTCTCACTTTCTCTCTCCTCCATTAAAGAGAAAAATGGAGCTTTCTCTCTCCTACTCACCATGGCCAAATTTTAATCTCTCCTCCAGCCTATTGGCAGCCCACTAACTCATATTAATAATAAAATGAGGTTAGCCCAAGTGGGGGAAATGGATTTGAGCTTGGGTTAGCCCATTTAGGCAAATTTGACCTAACACTAGAATAGAGTTGACCTTGGTCAACATGACCATTTGAGTTAACCCAAATGGGTCCTTAATGACCCAATGGACTCCCTTGAGGTCTAGGAAGACTTGCGTAGGGTTGGTTGGGCATCTTGGGGGTCACATGTCCCTTGGTAAGGGCACTTTGACCATTTTAGGGCTAGAGTTGACTTGGGTCAACATGACCAATTGGGTTGACCACTATCGCTCCTGGGTGACCCATTGGCTTCCCCTAGGGTCTAGGTAGGGTTATGTAGGGTTACCCTGCACTTTGGAGGTCACATACCCTTAGTAAGGGTACTTTGACCAGATTAGGGGCTTGAGTTGACTTGGGTCAACCTGGCCTCTAGGGCTGACCCCAATGTGTCCTTAGTGGCCCATTGACCTCACTTTAGGGTTAGGAGGGCATAGGTGGGGTCCTCTAGGCTAGGAGTAGGTCAATTGACCCTAAGTAGGCTAGTTTGTCCCATTTATGGCTAGGGTTGACCTTAGTCAACTGAGCCTCTTGGGTTGACCCTAATGGGTCCTTTTGGCTCTAATGGTCCTCCCAAGGTATTAGGGGCGTTGTGGTAGGGTTTTGGGGTTAGGGTGTGGCCCATGGTCATCCTAAACCATGCTCAGAGTTCTACTATTTGCAGACCATGATGATCTTCCACATTCTATCCCCTATCTCTTGGCCCATTTCTGGCTTCCTAGGGTTTTGTCATGACCTAGTCATGACCAAAACCACTCTTAGGGGTCTAGTTGGAAATGGGATGTTACAGCTCGAACTTTTACAGTTCGCGCGACCTCTTCCCAGTGCATTGGTCTGCTTCCTGGCCGCTAGTATTCTGCCACCGTGCCGCTGCAGCTTCTTATCTTTAGCCCGCTGCGGTTTTGCCTTGTTCGCTGCGGCTTTCTTCTTGTGTCCCGGCCTCTTCCTTAGGTCGTGCGGCTTGCTCTCCTTTTCTTTCTCGCCGCGGCTTCTCTTCTTCTCGCGCGGTCTCCTGCCGTCTCTATGACCACTTCCGGTCTCTCCACCCTCGTTATCTCTACCTCCACTACTCCTGCAGCTCCTCCTCCTACTGCTTCGGGCAACCTTGGCACGCTTTCCAAGCTTGTTGGCTCCAACTATCCCGATTGGAGTGTTTCTTTCACCTCTCTTCTTCGCTCTCAGCGGAAGCGTCATCACCTCACCGATGACCCTCCTCCTCTCAACTCTCCTGAATTTGATGACTAGGATGCGAGTGATGCCCTTGTCCGCACTTGGCAGGCCAACAGCCTCTTTGATGAGTGCCTTCCCGTCATTCGCCATGATGAGACGGTCAAGGCCGCCTGGCTTCACCTAGCTGATCTCTATTCGAAGGGGGCCAGATGTCCCGCATTTATACTCTTTATGCGGACCTCTTCGCCCGCCCCTCCATATCTCCTGCTGCGGCTTACCAGCAGGTTCAGGCTCTTGGCGCAGAGATCCTACAGAATCGTCCCTTCTCCACAGACTTGGCCGACCAGCACAAACACTTCCAGGAACTCCTGGTTGTTTGTTATCTTCTCCATCTTCCCGACTCGTATGATATGATTCGCCAGCAGATCTTGGGTGAGGCGGAATCTCCTACTTTGGATGCCACCGCGGCTCGCATTGCTGCTGTTACTTCGCTGCTCCAGCGCCCTCTGTTGGTCTCCCCTCCTTCCCAGGACTCCTATGCTCACCAGGCTCGAGGGGGGGGGGGGGGGGGGGGTCCTAGTGGTCGCAGCCACTCAGGCGGGCGTGGTTCGTCCAGGTTCCTTTGCTCTCACTGTGGTCGTACCGGCCATTCTGTTGACCGCTGCTGGCAGAAACATCCTCATCTTCGCCCTTCTGGTGATGCTTCTTCGCCCACTGCCTCCTCTTGGCCATCTGCTTCTGTGGCCACGACTACAGGTAGTGCCCACGTCGTTACCCAAGGTAAATGGCTGATTGACTCGGGTGCTACAAATCATATGACTAGCAACCCTCATTGCTTCTCTCTCCTCGAAACACATGACCGCCTCCCCCCGGTTTATGTGGCGGATGGTTCACCGTCCCCGGTGCTTGGGACGGGAGTGGTTCAGGTCACCCGTCGCTTTGTTTGGAGGACACTCACTATGTCCCGAAGTTCCCGTGCAACTTATTATCTGTTACTACTTTATGCCGGCAACTTCAGTGCTCTGTCTTATTCACTCCCACTTCTTGTTCTTTTCAGGACCCGAGGACCCAGCGGACGATTGCTACTGGGACTGAGAGCAGCGGACTCTATTTCCTCGACAATATTTCCGCTCTGTCCGCCCACTCCTCCTCCTCTACAGATCTGCTTCAATGACATCTTCGCCTTGGACATCCTCCTCCTCGGATTCTTCGCCAGCTTCTGCACCACTTACCTTTGACCAGTCCTCCGCTCAACTGTGATGCATGTCAGCTTGGCAAACATCATCGCTCCTCCTTCCCGCCGAAGCAAGGCCGTGGCTCCTCTCGCCCGTTTGATCTCATTCATTCTGATGTTTGGGGTCCTGCTCCTACCCTTACCGTTGGTCGGGGTAGTTCCTACTTTGTAACCTTTATAGATGATTTTTCTAAATGTACCTGGGTGTATCTATTAAAAGATCGCTCTGAACTCTTTTCTATCTGACAAATCTTTTATTTTATGATTAAGACACAGTTTGGCATTTCTGTAAAAGTTTTATGCTCTGATAATGCTAAGGAATATCTTAGTCATGAATTCTGCTCATTCTTTCGGCAACATGGTCTTCTTCATCAAACCACCTGTGTTTACACCTCCCAGCAGAATGGGGTGGCGGAGCGTAAAAACCGCCACCTCCTTGATGTCGCTCGCACTCTCATGACGCAAATGCACGTACCCCGCTCCTACTGGGGCTACGCTGTACTCATCGCCTGCTATCTCATTAATCGTCTTCCTTCCACGGTTCTCCACGGCCAGACCCACTTCTACATTCTCTATCCCAACAAGGAACCTTTTCATCTCCCTCTCCGAGTCTTTGGGTGTACGGCTTTCGTTCACGCTCCATCCGCTACCCGCGACGAGCTTTCCCCCCGGTCCACCAATTGTGTGTTTTTGGGGTACTCTACCACTCAAAAAGGCTATTGTTGTTTTGACCCCGTTCTGCGCAAACAATTTGTCTCCGCGGACGTGACATTCTTCGGGAATGCTTCCTACTTCTCTGTTGACTCCTCTCTTCCACCTGCTATCTCTCCTTCTCCACCGCTTCTCTCCGTTCCTTCCCCGCCTCTTGATGTCTTCCTTCCTCCCTCCTCTCCTCCTCTGTCTCCTTCTCTATCCGTCTCCTCCTCTCCACCTCCTCCATGTTCTCCATCGCCATCTCTCTCTTGTCCCGGGCCAGCCTTCTCTGCCACGGACGCTCCGGTCGCTGAGGCTCCCGTCGACCTGGATCTTCCCATTGCTCTACGCAAAGGGGTGCGGGCGTGTACTCAACACCCGTTGGCGGCTGTTGTTTCCTATGATCGGCTTTCCCCTTCTCGCAGGTGTTTTGCCTTGGCTATCTCCACTGCCACTACTCCCCGCACCTACCAGGAGGCTCTTGCCATTCCTCACTGGAAGTCTGCCATGGATGAAGAGATGACTACTCTTACTGAACGGGGCACCTGGACCCTTGTTCCTCCCCCAGTAGGCACTGATGTGGTTGGCTGTCGCTGGGTCTTTGTTGTGAAGTTTTGCCCCGATGGCACTCTGGATCGCTATAAGACCCGGCTGGTGGCCAAAGGCTTCACTCAGACTTACGACATTGATTACTTTGACACTTTCTCTCTGGTTGCTCGCCTCAGCACCATCCGGGATCTTCTCTCTGTGGCTGTTAACCGGGATTGGGCTATTTCCCAACTTGATGTCAAGAATGCCTTTCTCTATGACATTCTTCAGGAGGACGTCTACATGGAGCAACCTCCTGGGTATGTTGCTCAGGGGGAGACACTCGTATGTCGTTTGAATAAGGCCATTTATGGCTTAAAGGAGAGACCTCGGGCATGGTTCGACAAGTTTAGTGGTATTGTGGCTACCATCGGCTTTGCAAGGAGTTCGGCCGACCACTCCTTATTCATTCGCAAAACGGACTCGGGACTGGTGGTTTTGGCAGTGTATGTCGATGATATTCTTCTTACTGGCGATGACCAAGCTGGGGTGGATTTGACGAAGAAACACCTCCGCCAACACCTGGTCACGAAGGATATTGGCTCCCCGAAATACTTTTTGGGGATAGAAATCTCTCGGAAGCCTGGCTCATTGGTTCTCTCCCAAAGGAAGTATGCCCTTGATCTTCTACAAGAGGCAGGATTGACAGGTGCCAAACCGGCCCGGTTTCCCATGGCTATTGGAGAAGACAAAACATGGACGGGTGACTCGCCTCCTCTATCTGATGTCACAAGGTACAGACGTTTGGTGGTCAAACTCATCTATCTCACGGTGACCAGACCTGACATCTCATATGCTGTAGGCAAGGTCAGTCAGTTTATGCAAGCTCCCTGGGAGTGACATCTTCAGTCTGCCTTGAAGATTTTAGAGTATGTGAAAGCAGCACCAGTCAAAGGTATAATCTTTCAGAAGAATGGTCATCTGAGGATTGAGGCCTACTCAGATTCTAGTTATGCGGATGATAAAGGCGATCGTAAGTCCACATCGGGTTTTTGCACTTTTGTCGGAGGAAATCTCGTCAGTTGGAAGAGCAAGAAACAGTCTGTTGTCTCCAGATCCAGTGCAGAAGCCGAATACCGGAGTATGGCGTCAACCACGTGTGAGTTAAAGTGGTTGCGGGCTCTCATGCTTGACCTAGGAGAGGTCTATGACTATCCTCTTCCTATGTTCTGTGACAACAAGGCCGCTATATACATATCCAGAAATCCGGTCTTCCATGAGAGAACAAAGCATATAGAGGTTGACTGCCACTTCATTCGGGAAGAGATTTTGAGGAAACAGATTTGTACTCCGTTTGTCACCTCTGACAAGGAATTGGCAGATATCTTCACAAAGCCGGTCTCTACTTCCTTCTTCCACATTTGTGACAAGCTGGGCATGGTTGATATCTATGCTCCAGCTTGAGGGGGAGTGTTGAAGTATTAGACCGGGCGGCCTTGCGGTCTTGTCTGGCAGTTTGTTGACCGAGCGGTCTGATGGTCTAACTCAGAAGCCTGGAGACCGGGCCGTCTATCGGTCTCCCGTTGCGGCTTGTTCTTATCGGTCTAACCGCGTGGCCTGTGCGGTCTCCTTTATTTCTAGCCGCTCAGTACTGTACATGTTTAGTCCCATATTGTTTGTTTGTACTCTCTCATATCTCCTCCATTCTATAAAAGGGAGGTCATACCTTTGTAAATGATATCTTTTTTGGATAATAAAATTTCAATTATTCAAATTTCTATCCGTTTATTAGCCGCGTGTCTGCTACTTTTTAGATGTTGAGAACTAAGGTCCAATGGGATTGGGTGTGTGTGTGACCGCATATTTGGGCTTCCCCATCGCGTTCCAGGTCTGGGTGTTGACCCCGGTGGGCCCCCCGTGTGGCGGAATATCCCCGCCATCCCGTGGTTGGATTAGTCCCACATCGCCTGCAGTGGGTGGTCCTTGGTGTTTATGTACCCCCGTCCCCCCTTCCTACCACCTCGGGGTTTTGGGAAGATGTGTGGTGATGGGTGGTTTCCACATTGTATCAAAGCCATCCCGCTGCGAGGGTGTGTTGAGAACTAAGGTCCAGCGGGATTGGCTGTGTGTGGGACCGCATATTTGGGCTTCCCCATCGCGTTCCAGGTCTGGGTGTTGACCCCGGTGGCCCCCCCCCCCCCCCCCCCCGTGTGGCGGAATATCCCCTCCATCTCGTGGTTGGATTAGTCCCACATTGCCTGCAGCGGGTGGTCCTTGGTGTTTATGTACCCCCGTCCCCCCTTACCATCACCTCGGGGTTTTGGGAAGATGTGTGGTGACGGGTGGTTTCCACATGGTATCAGAGCCACCCCGCTGCGGGGGTGTGTTGAGAACTAAGGTCCAGCGGGATTGAGTGTGTGTGGGACCGCATATTTGGGCTTCCCCATTGCATTCCAGGTCTGGGTGTTGACACCGGTGGGCCCCCCGTGTGGCGGAATATCCCCGCCATCCCGTGGTTGGATTAGTCCCACATCGCCTGCAGCGGGTGGTCCTTGGTGTTTATGTACCTCCGTCCCCCCTTCCTACCACCTCGGGGTTTTGGGAAGATGTGTGGTGACGGGTGGTTTCCACAGGAAATAAAAATGTTGCACCAAAGGGTGGTTTTCACTTATAATATAAGATTTATATTATATATTATATATATATATATATATATCTTATACATAAGGGTAAAGCACTATTTGATGCAAGGACATTTTGGGAAATACAAATGTTGCACTAAAGGGTGGTTTTTCCTTATAATATAAGATATCTTATACATAAGGTTAAAACACTATTTGATGCAAGGACATTTTGGGAAATACAAATGTTGCGCCAAAGGGTGGTTTTCCATTATAATATAAGATATATATATATATATATATATATATATATATATATATATATATATATATATATATATATATATATATATATATATATATACTAGCATTTTCGAACGGGCTCCGCCCGTTCTCGATGCGTCATTGCGGGCTTCGCTCGCTTGGCAACGACATGGGTCGCGGGCAACAACATGTGTCGTGAGATACGATATTGGTTGTGAGTGTGACATTTGTTGTGGGTGGCAACATTGGTTGTGGGCGGCGATATTGTTCGTGGGCGGCTACATTGTTCGTGGGCGGCAACATTGTTCATGAGCGGCGACAAGGATCGGGGGCGGTGATAATGTTGGGGGACGGCCACATTATGCAAGAGCGGTGATATTTTTCGGGGGGGGGGGGAGGGGGGCGGCAACATTGTTCGGGAGGGTGACGTCCTTTCCTATACGCAATACTTCAACCTCACCATCATAGGTCTTTGATAGAGAACATTAATTTAAAGAACTAACAACAAAGAAATATGATTGTAACACATACATCTGCAAGTAAACACACATACATGCAAAGTTCATATTTACAATTGCAATGAAAAAAGCTCAGAACAAAATTCATATTAGCAATGCCAAAAATCAAAGACCCCCCCCAAAAAAAAAACCATCAGAATCTCAGAGTTGAACCCATATCAAAATATTATCATCTCCTTCTTATGCAGCAATAGATTTCAATTAGTGGCCTCGAGAAACTCTGTTTCAACTAAAGATGTAAAAATAAAAAATCATTAGGTAACAGTTTTGTAATGTGTTAAAACAACAATATTTCAACCATAATGTATATCCTTTGTTAGGTGTTACCTCCTTATCATATCGAAAACAAAATTTCACTCTTCTCGAGCATCCAAGCCTCTTGGCACTGCCGGGATAATTAGCCTAAAACCTTTTGTAAATGTTTACTTTAGGATTGAAAGTGACATAGAGGGGCGTGAATAGGTCCAATTTAAATATGGTCCCCCTTTTCTTTAATCAGAGTACTACTTTAATTGAAATGATTAACTAAGATCTAATAATCAACAGAAACTAAATAGCAATCAACTGAATTAACACAGCACAGCACATCAGCACACACAGCACAATGCACACAGTTTTATAGTGGTTCCCCAATTTATGGGTACATCCACTTTCCCCCTTCGTCTATCTAGCAATGAACTAGATTCGGTCAAACTCCTCATCTTTCCTTTACTCAGATCAATAGATCTTATAGCTCAGAGCACACCCGACCCCTATAACTCAGACTTCACAAGTCTTACCACTCAGATCACCAAGATCCTACACCTCATGTTCTTCCCAAGAACTCTACCTCAGAATGAATCCTCACTCCTACTTCTCAGGCAACAAATGCTCTACAACTCAGAGAATTTTCTACTTCTCCTACCTCATGCGATCCTAGCCCTACCTCAGCCTTTATAAAACATGCTTACAACAACAAGAGAATAAATCTCCTCCACTCAGATCTATAGACAGATCTTACAAACTGAAATTAGCAGAGAAATGAAATCAGAATATGTCACCCAGTATGAGATCTGAGTAACTGTTTCTTGATCTAATCTTGATAATTATGCTTCCTTTGATTCCGACAAGATAGATCTAATCAAACCCTTCTTAGCTTTTCAAAGCTTCTTGAAGTGGAAATTAGGGTTGATCTAAACTGGAGAGATGTTGTAGATGATTCTTGATCAGACCTTTCTCCACCTTCTTAATTATAGCTGATGCTTCAAGGTTGTGCTGCTTCTTCTATTTTTCTATCTCTCTCTGTGTGATGTGATTACTTCTGAAGACTACATCCCTTTAAATAGGCTCTGACATGAGTAACCGGTTGATCCGGTTAATAACTAACAGTTTTGACAACTGTTAGTACCTTAGTCTTGATATCTGCACTAAAGAAATAAGTCTGCTGAAGTGTTGAGACTTGGCAGTGAAATGTGTTGACATAAGTCTTGGGTGTCGACACATCACTGTAGTGGTATCGACACACTTCTGAATGTGTCGACAAAGCTCTTCAACTTATCTCGACACAACTTCTATGGAATGTGTCGAGACAAGTCCTGTGTGTCGACACAGTTTTCTTCAGTCTTGTTACAACTTGATTATAGTGTGTCGACACTAGTCCTGAGTGTCGACACACTATAATCAAGTTGTAACAAGACTGAAGAAAACTGTGTCGACACACAGGACTTGTCTCGACACAGCTTGAATAGAGTGTGTCGACACTAGTCCTGAGTGTCGACATAATTGACTTCAGTCTTGTGTAATGTGTATAGAGTGTGTTGACACTAGTCTTGAGTGTCAACACAGTTGTATTCAGTCTCGACACAACTTGAATAGAGTGTGTCGACACTAGTCCTAATTATCGACACAGTTGTCTTCAGACTTGTATAATGTGTATAGAGTGTGTTGACACAGTTGTCTTCAGTCTCGACACAGTGTGTCGACACAGTTGTCCTTAGTGTCGACACAGCTTTTCTTTGTCTCGACACAACTTGTTCAATATGTGTCGACACTAGTCCCAAGTGTCGACACATTGTACTTAGCTTTATTAACCTGCACAAATAAACTTAACAGACATCAAATAGAACAATGTGTATATCATTGAGCTGAGAAAACTTCTTCAAATCAAGTACATTGATACAAATGTACTCAACAATCTCCCCATATTTGGAGAAGTCATAACCCCCAAAAAATGATATATAACAAGATACCACAATAATAAAAATAAAGACATTTAACATATAGTGCAATTTATTAAGTGAATTCATACATATAAACATACAAACTTAATAATAACGCTTAGTAGAGCATACGACAAACAATTTCAGTCTTATTTAATCAACACATGAAATGAAGAATAAGCCTTGATTTTCATTAATTGATTATCATAAAATCTACTGATACAAGTTTTTTAATAGTTACAGATCAAAATGTCCATCAGAAATATAAAGCAAAGAAAATCCTAAGGCAGCTCAGGTTCCTTAATCACTATGCCTTTTCTGATTGTATCTTGGCTTTCATTTCAGGCTCCTTGTCCACAACAACTTCCTTACCTTTGCCTTCCTTAGCTTTAGCGTTAGCTCTTGCTTCTTCCTTCAACCTTTGCCTCTCAAAATAATGATATGGCTTTGGGAAATACTTGCCGGGCTCTATGAAATTAGCAGGAAGCTTTCCTCTTTTCAAATCTTGCCTGAATTTATGAATCACATCTTGTTGTTTTAGGTATTTAGCGCATTCCTATTTAGAATACCATTTCCCTCTGTTTGTAATATTAGCATTCACACCTTTCCATGTATTAAGAATAATAGATCTAGAGGTTGGACTCCATTTCTCAAAATCAGGTTTAGTCTCAGTCTGTTCTCTAAACGTTTTCTTTGATAATCGAGCCTCAGTCTCTGGAGCATTAGCAGGCCTGTTCACTTTCTCAAAAATCACATTCTTATTTACGCCTTCAAGAGTACTATACATGTGGTGAACAGCTGCTTGAACAGACTCAAAGTTAGCCGGGGCTGCAGGAGTAAATAATTCAGCAAGAGGTGCTTGAAGTAGAGGTGGTTGTTGATAACCAGATTCAGCTGTTTGATCACCCTCATACTATAGGGGAGGAAAGCCTAAAGTATCTCTGATATTGTTTACAATCCAGGTAGATTGTTCAGCACTTGTGTGAATCATAACTCTACCCCACTTTATGACTTCTCTCTCAATGTGATCTTTGAGATCATTCTTTTGAAATCTGACCTGTACTTCAACATAATCGATATCCGTAGTCACTGTATTCTTAACCCTCAGTAAATTGTTGTCCAAAGTTTTGTAAGAATCTTTGATATCCTTAAGGATAGATTCAGAATGACTGTGCAGTTTGGCATTAATCTCTATGCCAGTAGAATCTATTTTGCTTTCCAAAGCAATAGTTCAAGTCCTAATTTCACCCAAGATAGTTTCATGCATGACTATTAGATTCTCATTCAGTCTGTTCTGATTTTCAAGGACACAGTCTTGCTTGATTGTCACATCATCCTGGATTTGCTTGGCATCTTATTGTTGCTTTGAAAGATTAATGACTGCATGAGCCCCTTTCTTAAAGAATGAAGTCATTTCAGTTTTCAGAAGATTTACTTAAAATTTTATTGACTTGATCTCTTGGGCTAGCTGAAATTGCAACTCCTTGTTGCTTTCATCCACATGCTTCTCTAAATCTTGCCTTTGCTTATCAAGCATGAGTTGTAGTTGCACAAACAAAGAACTGTGATCTATTATAGTTGAAGCTTGTACTCCAAACTAAAGATATTATTTGTTGCTTTTTCTCTTCTTCTTCATTGCAGAAAATTTTCTTTTCTTTTGTTGAGCATCTGCTGTAACGCCCCGAAACTCAAAAGAGCGACGGGTGACGTTTCTGTACCAAATTTGGAATTTGGCAGGGGAACACGGCCTGGGACACGGGCGTGTCCCAGGGCATATCGAGAGGGGTTCGACGATTTAGTTCAAAGATCTGGCAAATCGATCAGGCAGTTTTCTGGGTTTGATGATCGTCGAGCAGTGCTCAACGATTTGGTCGACATTCTGCGGTCGACGATTTGGTCGACATTCTGCGGTCGACGATTTGGTCGACGTTTTGCGGTCGA
Organism: Platanthera guangdongensis; assembly: GCA_039583875.1. Lineage (NCBI taxonomy): Eukaryota > Viridiplantae > Streptophyta > Magnoliopsida > Asparagales > Orchidaceae > Platanthera > Platanthera guangdongensis. The sequence goes on from CM077165.1 coordinate 7,322,901, forward strand.
CGATCGGTTCGTGGGTTCGACGATCGGGCCGTGGGTTCGACGATCGGGCCGTGGGTTCGACGATCGGGCCGTGTGTTAGACGATCGGGCCAGCGATCTCCGTTCGACGATCAGGCCGTGCGTTCGATGATTTGGCCAGAGATTTGCGTTCGACGATCTGGCAGCAGTCGACGATCTTGGTTCGATGATCGTCGAGCGCGGGGCGCTTTGAGGCGTGTTTGACTCTGTCGACGTGGAGTGTCGACACAGGGGTTTTGGCGGGAGTTGACTAAATGTTCCGAAACTATTTTGACGCAGACGTGTCTTGCTCCTGTTGGTGAACTGTGCGGTGCTTAGCCCCATTTGTCCAGGTCAGACCTGGATCGTGCCGTGCATTTCCCTTTTGTGGGATCCGACGGTTGTGGTTATTTCCCGAAGGGGTTATACCCGAGTGAAGGGTTTCAAAACCCTTATTTTGCTGACGTAGTTCTCTGTCTAAATCTTAGAGAGTGGGGAGAGCAAAAGAGGAAGGAGTCTAGATCCAGTCGTTGGAGGAGTTTCAGAGCTCCAAATCGCGAGCCGACTTCGGATCTACGAAGGCAAGGAGATTGCGGTGCTTTTCATCTGTGTACATTTCCATGGCGCCAAGGAAGAACGTTAGGGTAATGATTCTCTACTTGAGCATGTGAAGCTCTACTTCTTTTGCATAAGAAGCCTGCTCTCGCGAGTTTGCGGTGAGTTGGAGGCGTTTCTTCGGTAGATATGTGAAGTCCCCGCTGTGTAGAGTTCGTAATCGAGAACGGACATAAGCATGATATGTGAAGCCTATCCGGACATGTTGGTCTGGATCGGTGATGTTGCATTGCATAAATGCCGGAGAAGTCTCTGTGGGAATCTTTGTTTTTTGGGGTTTTCTACGTGGTAGATTGCAACAGGGAGCCTTGGGGATTAACCCTAAGGTGCACCCAGAAAACTGGGTGGATGCGTGATCTTGCCAGCTTGGTGGCCTGGGAGCCAACTTGAACATAACCGGGTTATGTGAAATGTGTGATGGAAACGGGACTCGGGAGACGTTTGACCCGCGCATATGTTTTAAATTAATGTTGCGGTGTGAGCAACGGGTCAGGCGGAACTGTACCCGTTCTATGTCGTTCGATTAGATCCATTGGCATAGATGAGGGTTTTCGGCGGTCTATGGTTTAAATTACAGCGACCCATGTCGGGAAGACAAAATGCTCATTGTGTGGCTGTCCTAGGGACGGTGGTGAGTCGGCGGGCTTAGACCGTGATCACCGAGAATGTGCCCTGAGTGCACGGGGTGTGTGGCCGTGTGAGCCTACACCTATGATGAAATGTATATTTATATACTGTTTGGTTATGCTAATAAGTGCAGGGAAGGAGCATCGCCGCCCCGAATTGGGGGCGAGATCGTTATAATTTGGTCAGCATTGTTGACCGTTGCTTTTGTTTGCCACCGTGCGGTGGATTGTGCTTGCAGGTGTTGCTGGACCAAGCGGTCAATAGCGGGCTAAAACCCAAATTGCGAAGCCGGCCCTCGAAGGCCTAATTGTAGTGTTTACTTGCTTTTGTTCATGTATGACCGGCCAGCGTGCCGTGGTATGGAAAACATGTAATATGAGTAAACCATTTGTAAGGCCTTAAGGCCAGTACTTGTGTATGTACTTCATTCCTTTTTGGCTTGTTAGTGGACATTCATGCTTGTTGCTGGGTTCTTTTAATTGCAACTATTTAAACTGCTTCCGCTAGAATGCTCTGTGTAGGACGTTGTGATTGGTTGGATGGTTTCCATTGAGTAACCAACCGGTCTATCTGTGGTATATAGCGTCGGGCCCCGGCCGGACCTACTGCTATATGTTATGCGACGGATAGGGGGTGTTACAATTTGGTATTAGACTACTGGTTTCGGTCAAGCTTAAAATGAATTCGTGGACGAATTCTTTTTAAGGGGTGGTGAGCACATGTATGTGCGTCATCGTTATAGCAATAAAAGAACCCATGAATGTCCACTTAGGAATGAAAATACACGTGTTTGAGGAACCTGCGTGTTCCTATAATTGCTGTTTGCAATATTGTTTGGTCACTTAATGGTGTTTTATACCACTATAGGTGACCATAAGCGGTGCTGGGCCATCGGAACGTCGAGTTTCTGAGGCTAACAGTGCACCAGATGATGCTCCTACAACACCTCCTTCGGCCGAAACCATTCGACTGGTGGCTGAAGCTGTGTTTGCAATGATCAATGCGTAGCCTGTAAGGCAGGTGCAGTAGCCCTCTCCTGCGATGGAGCACGTACCTCTTCTAGAGGTAGAGCCGAGAAGAGTGGAGCAGGTAGTAGTTGAGCCGTTTGTGCCAAGGAGAGCAACCGAGAGACAACTCAAACATGTTATGAGCTTTAATCCTCCGGTATTCTCGGGGTTGGGAACCCCATCTCAAGCTGAAGACTGGCTCTCCCGTGTGAAGAGAGTCTTGACAGCGACGGAGACGGAGGAGTGGCAGATGACCACTATAGCTACGTTCCTGTTGGATGGAGACGCTAGGCTGTGGTGGGAGGGTTTGGAGATGCATCTTTTGAGAGGTAGGCAACTTACAGACGTCTCGATGGAAGAGTTCTCGAGACTGTTCTTGGCTAGGTACCTCCCTTCGACGCAGAGGATAGCTTTGGAGAATGAGTTCCTGAAGTTAGTTCAAGGAGAGAGTAGCGTGGATGAATATCTCCACGAGTTTACTCAATTGAGTCGGTATGCTAGCTCCACCATCGCGGATGAGGAGCGCAAGACGAACCGATTCTACGAAGGGTTAAGAGATGATTTGAGGCTACTACTCTCGGGGCCGATGACACAGGGTTTCTTGACCTTGGTCAACACGGCCCGGTCCTTGGAGAAGGACATGAAGAATGTTCAAGCGAAGAAGAGCATTGGTGATAAGAAGTCTGGGTTCAAAGTGCCGACTACTTCAAAGTTCGGCTATCAAAGGTTCTTTAAGAAGTCTAGGACTTCGGGTCCAGCTCTTTCTTCTGGTGCTTCTGGGGCGACTACGGGTCGGACCCCGGGTGCATGTTTTACTTGTGGAAAGTCGGGGCACTTTGCCCGCGATTGCTGGAGCGGACGTCCCAAGTCTGAAAGGAAGCTGGGAGCAACTTATGAAGAGAAGGGCAAGACGGTGGAGTCAACCGCATCCCATTATGCTCCGGCCCAACCGAGGGTTTATAATCTTGGCCAACAGGAGGCCATCAAACAGGCGGATGTGGTGACATGTAAAATTTAAATTTATAGAAAGTTAATCTTTTAAATACTTGTTATGTGCTTGTTACCTTACCTCTGCTTGTTTAGGATTTGTTTTGATTTGTGAAAATCCGGTAAGAGCACTCTTCGATACGGGAGCTTCACACTCCTTTTTGTCCGAAGAATTCATATCGCGCATCGGAGTACCTTCTTCGATGGCAAAGGACAAGTTGGATGTGTTGTTGCCCAATGGGTGTTCGATGTGCGCGGATAGAATCTGTGGTGTGAAGATTCGAATTGGGAATCAAGAGTTCGATCTGCAAGCGTCGTTATTGCCGCTAGTGGAATTCGACGTTATATTTGGCATGGACTAGCTCTCGGAGCAGCGAGCCTATATTGATTGCGGTAGCAAGGAAGTCAAGCTGGGAGCAGGTCGTGAGATGACTTTCACGGGCTTGAAGAGGTCGAGCAAGACGTTGATGTCTGCTCTTCAGGTGGTGAAGGCGGTTCGTGCCGGTGCAGAACTGTTCTTTACACTAGTGGAGGTTGCAAAGCCTAAGCCCGCGTTGGACAGTATTTCAGTGGTATCGGAGTACCCTGATGTGTTCCCTAGCGATCTTCCTGGAGCCCCGCCGTAGCGGGAGATAGATTTTACGACAGTGCTCGTGCCAGGTGCAAAGCTTGTGTCACGCTCTCCTTATCGACTAGCACCTAAGGAAATGGCGGAGCTGAAGGTTCAACTGCAAGAGTTGTTGGAGTAAGGGTATGTGCGTCCAAGTTCGTCGTCTTGGAGCGCGTCGGTCCTCTTTGTTAAGGAGAAGGACGGAAGCTTGAGGCTATGTATTGATTATCGTGAGCTCAACAAGTTGACGGAAAAGAACAAGTACCCAATCCCAAGGATCGATGATCTTTTTGATCAGTTGGTTGGGTCGACGATGTACTCTAAGTTGGATCTCAAGTCCGGTTACTATCAGTTGCGAATAAGGGAGAGTGATATCCCGAAGACAGCGTTCAGTACGAGATACGGGCATTATGAGTTTACGGTCATGTCGTTTGGGCTGACTAATACGCCGTCAGTGTTCATGGATTTGATGAACAGGACCTTCAGGGAGTACTTGGACCATTTTGTGATCGTCTTCATCGACGATATTTTGGTGTACTCGTAGAGTGAGGAAGATCACTTCAGGCATCTTCATTTGGTTTTGGAGACGCTAAGGATGAATTAATTGTACGCCAAGTTCTCGAAGTGCGAGTTTTGGTTGTCCTCAGTGGCGTTCCTCGGTCATATAGTGAGTGGGAAAGGTATTGCAGTGGATCCGACGAAGATTGTTGCGATACGGGAGCATTCTCCCCCTCAGCAAATACTACTTGCTCCCCCTCAAGTGGAGCATTCTCCCCCTCAGCAGCTGCATCTTTGGTATTCTCAAGGTCTGCCTGATCTAGATTTAGAAATAAATCCTCCATTGTAAATTCTTGTGGAGAATGAGCTGGAGAAACTCTAGGCTCATCTACCACTGGATCAGAAACTACTTGAACTCTTACAGATGTGTCCTCCATGACAACATCTGGATCTTGACTATCAGTCTGTGGTAGCTGATAAACATCAGACAAATCAGTATCCTCTATATGGAAATCTAAAGCATTAAGCTCAGTGATTACCTCAAGGATGATGTGTGTAGCTTGCTCACTCTCTAGAGTAGTTGGATCTTCTACAGCTAGAGGCTCTCCCTGGATTGTATCCTTGTGTATGGGGCTAGCTTGAGGTAGCTCCCCCTACCTTTCAGCAATTACTTCAGGTCCAGTGTCTTCAACATCAGGTGTGAAGACCACTTGTTCTTCACTATCAGAGCTGCTTGATGGAACTTGAGCTACTAGAGCTGTTTTCCTCTTCTTCTTTTGAGGTGATACTTTCTCAGAAATGACCTTCTCAGGGGTTGGCATCTCCTTAGACAACACCCTGTCCCATCTGGAGAATATCCTCATATCCATTTTCCTCATATGGTTGATTTTGCTGCCAGCAGCTTGATTCATAACCTCTGGTATAGTACCAGCTAGGTATAGACTTATGATCCTGCCCAGATTGGGCTTCTTCAAGCTTTCCTTTATCTTTTCAAGAATCACTAGAGACCAGTCAGTTTTCAGATTGAAGATTATCCTAGTCATAATACTGAACATATAGACAGATATCCTATCATGCCCTCCAGGTTTGCTCAATAACACTTTGCCAACAATTTCAGACATGAATTTCCCTTGGCTGTTCATGCCCTTCCTATTAAACACAGATCCAATTTTCAGTTTTGAATCTAGTCCACACCAAGTTAGAGCTTCTCTGGTCTTTGAAGCAGTAACTTCATCTTCTTCTTTAGTTCTTGGTAACTGTAATACTTTCCTCAGACTTTTAGGTGAGACCTTCACCTTTGCACCATGGACCCTGGATTTGATCTTGAAGCCAGTGTCGTCGAGGGTTGCGCCATTGAGGAATTCCAAAACTTCCTTTTTCCAGATCTTTGTAGGCTATGAAACAAGAAATTCCAACCCGAGTCTGCAACTAGGGTTATCACATTCTTGATTTCTAGGTCTGCATCACCAAACGCGTCGCGCACCAGTTCATACCCTTCATTGACGTTGTCCTCGAGCTTTGGCGCCATTAGGGTTTGAAGAATTTGAACTGAGAGAAGAGAGGTGTCGACACACAAGTTTGGTCTCAAAACTTTTGAAAGCGTGTCGACAAACTAAGGCAAAATCCTATTTATACCTTTCTAGGTTTGAAGATGAAAAGGCGGGCAGCTAACTTAAATTGTGTCGACACTGTCGATAAGTGTCGACACTGACTTATAATGTCTCGACACCTATGTGTCGACACAAGTTTAGTCAACATGATTATGTGTCGACACTTGATTATGTGTCGACACCACTCAACTCGACATTTAGTCGAGACTTTACTTAGAGAATCCTGAGTAAATACTAAGTGTCGACACCACTTTGGATGTGTCGACACCTACTTGTCATGTGTCGACACTAATATCCTGAAGTGTCGACACCAACTTCCTAGATGTGTCGACACCGTTTCCCTGAAGTGTCGACACCAATATTCTGTCTCGACACAGACAACTCTGTGTGTCGACACTATTTTACTTAGCCAATACTATAAACTTATTCTAAGTTTATCATACATAGTTCAATTTTAAACCTATTGAACTTAGCTTCTTCTAAGGGCTTAGTATACATATCAGCTAGTTGATTATCTGTTCTAACATATTCTAGTAAAATGTCTTCTTTTTCTACATGCTCCCTAAGAAAATGATATTTAATTTCAATATGTTTTGTTCTACTATGGGATACAGGATTATTGGCTATTGAAATAGCACTAGTAGAATCACAAAAGAGTGGAGTTCTACTTACCTGAATTCCATAGTCCTCAAGCTGATGTTGTATCCATAGAAGTTGAGCACAACAACTTCCAGCAGCCACATATTCTGACTCTGCAGTGGAGATAGCCACACTTGTTTGCTTTTTACTACTCCATGAAATTAGTCTTCCACCTAGGAATTGACAGGTTCCAGTAGTGCTTTTTCTATCTTCTTTGCATCTTGCAAAGTCTGCATCTGAATAACCTGTTAGTTCAAAATCCCCATTCCTAGGGTACCAGAGGCCTAGATAGGGAGTGCCCTTTAGATATCTCAATATCCTTTTGACTGCTATCAAATGAGACTCTTTAGGGCAGGCTTGATACCTTGCACAGACACATGTAGCATACATGATATCTGGTCTACTTACAGTCAAATATAATAGGGAGCCAACTATCCCTCTATACAAAGACTCATCTACAGGTTTCCCTGAATCATCCTTGCTAAGAGACATACTTGACCCCATAGGAGTCTTCATGGTACTGGATGAATCCATACCATACTTCCTTATGAGTTCTAGGGTAAACTTGGACTGGCATATGGATAATCCATTCTCAGTCTGTCTTACTTGGAGACCCAAGAAGAACTTAAGTTCTCCCATGCTACTCATCTCAAATTGTCCTTGCATAAGTTTTGCAAACTTTTTGCAAAGACTACTTTCAGTAGACCCAAATATTATGTCATCTACATATATTTGGACTAGTATTACTTTGCCTCTAGATTCCCTAAGGAATAAAGTCTTGTCTATTTTCCCCCTTGTGAACTTGTTCTCAATGAGGAAACTAGACAGGGTTTCATACCAAGCCCTAGGATCTTGCTTTAACCCATATAAAGCTTTCCTAAGTCTATAGACATGATTAGGTTGAGTTGAATCAACAAAACCTGATGGCTGTTCCACATAGACTTCCTCTTTAAGATTACCATTCAAAAATGCTGACTTGACATCCATTTGGTAAACCTTAAATCCTTGAAAGGTTGCATAGGCTAGGAACATCCTTATGGCTTCCAGTCTGGCTACTGGAGCAAAGGTTTGATCAAAGTCAATACCTTCTTCCTATCTATATCCTTTAGCAACCAATCTTGCTTTGTTCTTAATGATGACTCCATGTTCATCCATCTTATTCCTGTAGATCCACTTGGTTCCTATTATATTGTGGTATTTAGGTTTAGGAACAATTTCCCAAACCTTGCACCTCCTGAACTGATTCAGCTCTTCTTGCATTGCTTCAGTCCATTGTGGATCTAGAATGACTTCTTCAAACTTCTTTGGTTCAACTTGAGATAGAAAACTGGAGTAGATTGTTGCATTCAGATTTCTGCTCCTTGTTTGTACCCCTTGTCTTGGATCACCAATGATTTGCTCTACTGGATGATCTCTAAGATGCCTATTGGCTGGAGGCATCCTGACTTCAGGTTGAACTAATTCTATTTCTTCATCTTGCTGTACTCCTTGTACTTCTTCTGCATTAGGTACCTGTAGTACGCCCCCTGGACAGCAGCCACTATCTTCTACTTGCTGTCTTACAGCAGGTTCTTCTTCTATAGTGAGCTTGTCCATCTTCTTTGTTATACCTGTGGAGCTGCATACACTACTAGACAACTCATTGTTAATAAGTCTAGTCTCATCAAATACTACATGTACAGATTCTTCTACAACTTGTGTAGACAAGTTGTAGACTCTATAAGCCTTACTGTTGTTGCTGTACCCAACAAAAATTCCCTCTTGGGACTTGGCAGCAAACTTAGTCAATAAGACTTTCCATTGTTAAGTATAAAGCACTTACAACCAAAGATCCTGAAGTAGGATAGGTTTGGTTTCCTGCCTTTCACAACCTCATAGGGGGTCTTGTTGAGACCTTTAGTAATGGTAGCCCTATTAATAACATGGCATGCAGTATTAACTGCTTCAGCACAGAAATATTCTGGTAGTGATGTATCACTTAATAGGGTCCTACCAGCCTCAATCAAGGTTCTATTCTTTCTCTCAGTAATGCCATTTTGCTGAGGTGTTCTTGGTGAAGAAAACTCTTGAAATATCCCAAATTCTTCATATAGTTTTGTCATGCTATCAGACTGAAATTCAGTACCATGGTCACTTCTAATCTTGACCACTGTACTGTCTAGTTCATTCTGAATTTGCTTGACAAAGCTATAGAAGACACTAGGTGTTTCAGATTTCTGTCTTAAGAAGAACACCCAGGAAAACCTTGAGTAGTCATCTACAACTACAAAGGTATAGACCTTCCTACCTAGGCTGTGAACTGGCATTGGAACAAAGAGATCCATATGCAAGAGGTATAAACACCTCACAGCATCTTTGTTTTCTATGCTTCTAAAGGTGGATCTAGTCTGTTTGCCCTTTTGACAAGCTGAGCAAATACCATCTTTAACACACTTAACTTGAGGACCATTCCTCACTAACTCTTTGCTAAAGAGTTTGCCAATTGTCTTGTAGTTTAGATGAGATAGCCTCTTGTGCCATTTGACACAATGAGAGACTGTCTCATCAGCTACAAGACACACTTGAGAACCATTGGTCTCACACATAATGTCTAGGCAGTAGACATTCCTCTTTCTATAACCTGTCAAAATGATCTCTTGATCATTTGACCTCTTGATATGACAACCATCCTTAACAAATGAGATGTCATACCCTACATCACTTAATTGACTTATACTTATTAGGTTGTGTTTCAACCCTTTAACATAAGCCACTTGAGTAATGGTAACCAAGTTACTAGAAATGTTACCAAATCCTTTGATGATTCCTTTTTCAGAATCACCAAAGGTGACTTTTGGACCATCTTTGATTGGAATGTAGTCCCTTAGTAATCCCCTAGTTCCAGTCATATGTCTGGAACATCCACTGTCCAAGTACCATATTGGGGCATGGCCACTTGGACTCACCTGCAAAACAGATTAGTGAACCTTAGAACCCAAAGAATTCTTGGGTCCTTGGTACATGTTAGTTTGCATCCTGACAAAGCTACCTACTGGTCTTCCAATAGGCAGTTTGCTACTCACTTTGGCACCAGCATTGTGCCAACATCCATTGCAAAGTGGCCTACCTTGTCACAGCACCAACACTCAAACTTATTGTACCTTTGCTTAGGTACTGTCTTTGTTGTTTTATCTACAGCTGACTTGTTGAGTGTTGGGGCTTTGCCCTTGGACTTGGACTTGACAGTCCTTGCAGGTTTAGTAAAACCTAGTCCAGTTTTACCTTTGTGATGAACAAATTCATCAATTAAAGGTAGAACTGACTTAGGTTTAGAAAACCTAGCAACTAGATCTCTCTCCTTCTGAAGATTAATCTCCAGACTCTTGATTTGATCATTCTTATATGTGATAGTCCCCATCTGAATCACAGTTATGTGCTTCAGTCTGGCTATCTCATTTAGTTTTTGATTAAATAACTTCTCAACATCAGTTGCAGCAGCTTTGAGATTAGCAATTTCCTTTGCCTGACTTTTGGCTAGGAACTTGCTCTTCTTATAAGCTTGCAACAGAACTTTATATTCATCTATCAACTGATGAATATCCTCTTCAGACTCAGATACACTCTCATCACTTGATGATGATGAATCTGATTCTGTACTGGCACAAGAAATTGAACTGGAAGAACAATGTTGTACCTTACTAGGTCCTGGCTGCTCCAGGATTTTGTCACTTTCTGTCAATGCCATTAGCCCTTGGCATTGACTGTCCTCTTGTTCATATATAGAGTTCATAATCTGAATGAACTCTTCTTCTTCAGCAAACAACCCTATATATGCCTCAGCATCTGACTCAGTTTCTGATGAAGAAATATCTGATTGGGTCTTGTCCTTTTTGGCAACAAAAGACTTTTTCTTCTTGCCCTTGTATTGAGTCCTCTTCTTGTCACTAGACTCCTTTCTTTTTTCTGGACAATCAGCAACAACATGACCTTGTCTATTACATCAATAGCATACTATTTTTGAAAGAGTTGCTTTGCTAGACTTGGTCTTCTTCCTGTCTTTCTTTGAAGACTTTTTATTCTGATAGTAGTCTTTTTTTCCTGTGAAGTAGAAGGCCTTGTCCTCCACTGTTTCTTCTTCAAGAACTTCTGAAAATGTCTAGTGAAGGCAGCAAAGTCCTCATCACTTTCACTGCTTTCAGACTTTGTACTTGCTGACTCATCTGACTCAGTTTCAGCAACCTTTGGAGGTGGAGTTGGTGACTTACTCCTGTACCTTCTGGGGGCTTCTGCTTTAAATGCCACTATTCTCTCTTTATGTTCACTTCTTGTTGATTTCTCCTCTTCTTTCCTCACTGTCAACTGCATTTCATAAGACAGTAGTTTGCCAAACAGTGTAGGTGGAGGAATTTCAGCTAACTTTGCCATTTCCCTAATGACATAGATCTTGGTGTCCCAATCTTTTGTTAGGGACCTTAGAAACTTATCATTGAGTTCATAATTACTGAACTCTCTACCATAGGACATGAGCTCATTCACAATCCTGTAGAACTTCTTATAGCATTCAGTTATGTTATCAGCTTTTCCTTGTCTAAAACTTTCATATTCTTGGTTTAGCAAAGATTTTCTGTCTTGCCTTACTTCTTCAGAACCCTCCATGTACACAATAAGAGTCTCCCACATCTCTTTAGCTGTCTTACAGTGTATCAAATTCTAAAAGTTGCATCATCTATGACACTCACTATGATGTTCTGAGCCCTCTTATCTATAGTGTCTAGAACAATTTCATCCTTTGTCATTTCAGAGAAATCCTTAGGTGTTCTCTGATTGGCATCCAGCACTGAAACCTTCATGGGCACATATGGCCCTTCTTTCACTGTGATATAAATCCTAGGGTCTGAGGCTTTCATAAAGAGTCTCACTCTTTCCTTCCATATACCAAAGTTCTCTTTCCTACAAATTGGTAGCTTCATGAATCCCAATTCCTTATGATTCTCAGAGGAACTCATGGTTCTTGAATTTCTTGATTCTGTAATTTGACCTAGACTGAATCTGCGAACAGGATCTACTCAGACTGTTAGTCCTTTTTGAGTAACCTCCCTTTGATACCACTTGAAAGATATTATACCTAATCACCTAGAGGGGGGGGGGGGGGTGAATAGGTGACTTGAATCTTTTTAACTTTTTAGGCAGCAATCAGATAATATCACAGAATTCTATCTACTTTATCACAGCACACATTCAGCAATCACAGAATTTCACAGCACACAGTAGACGCACAGTTTTTATAGTGGTTCCCCAAGGTTTGGGTACATCCACTTTCCCCCTTCGCCTATCTAGCAGTGTACTAGATTCGGCCAAACTTCTCCACTATCTCAGAACCCAAAACAGGTTCCTATACCTCAGGCCCAAGGCCCTACAACTCAGCTTCTCCACAAAGCTTACACTCAGCCACCAAGGCCTACACTCAGCCACCAAGGCCTACACTTAGCCACCAAGGCCTACACTCAGCCACCAAAGCCTACACTTAGAGATTCACCTCTCCTACACTCAGGCATACAGGCCCTACACTCAGCCTTTATAATTACAGGCTTACAAGATAAAATGAATACAAAAATGTTTACTCAACAACTCAGAGAAATGAGAGAAGAGTTGTGAGTTTCTTGATGAGTTTTTGGAAGAACTCAGCTGAAATCAATCTGACTTGGCTTTCTTCAAAGCTTCTTGAAAGTAGAACACAATAAGACTGATTCCTCTGCAGTTGATCCTCGATCTCTGCTACTTAAGATTCAGAACAATCTGAACCCTTCTTCTCAGCTGGGTTCCAACAGCTGACTTCTTGGATGGAGCTCTCTCTCTCCAACTTCTTAGATCTTCACTTGAAAGCTAGATCTTCTTATTGTTAATGATCACTTGAAATTCTTTTCAATCAATCAATCTCAACCAACAACAGTTTCTGTAAATAGTATAAGCCTATTTATAGGCCTTCTTCATGGTAACCGGCTGGTCCGGTTCATAACTGATTTCTGACAACTCTGACAGGTGTTGTAGACCGGCTGGAATGGCAGCTGTCAAGTCATCCATTCAGTTCTTGAAAATTCTGTAACTGTCTGTAAGTGTCGAGACTGTCTGTCTTTAAGTGTCGACACTTATAGACCAAGTGTCGACACAAGTTGTCAAAGTGTCGACACTAGCCTACAAGGTGTCGACACAACTCCTTGTGTTGTAAATTCTATGTCTCGACACTGCTTCTTCTTCATGTGTCGACACTGATAATGAGTGTCGACACAAGTCCTTGTACTTCAGTATTTTGCTGAATTCTTCTAAGTATCGACACATCTCCTTTGTGTCGACACATCTTCATGTGTTGAACTTGTCAGTGTCGACACTGCTTCTTAGTGTCGACACACGTCTTCAGTGTTGATACTTGCTGAGTGTCGACACAGCTCCTTGTGTCGACACATTCTTCTTCTGTTGAGACTTCAGCTGAGTGTCGACACATCCCCTTAGTGTCGACACTTGTACTTAGAATATTTTGTTGAACTTTGCTGATCTTTGCTAAGTGTCGACACAGCTCCTTGTGTCGACACTTTATTCAAGTGTTGAGTCTTCAGCTGAGTGTCGACACATTCTTTCTTGTGTCGACACTTTCTTCAAGTGTTGACTATTTTGATGTGTGTCGACACATTGTTCTGGGTGTCGACACTTATACTTAGTCTCTGCTGACTTTTGCTGAGTGTCGACACAGCCTCCAAGTGTCGACACTTTCTGATGTAGACACAGTTTCACTGAGTGTCGACACAGCTCCTTGTGTCGACACTGCTTCACTGCACTTTTTTTCATTGAGTGTCGACACAACTCCTTGTGTCGACACTTTGTGTATGGTGTCAACTCTGCATCCCTGGTGTCGACACAATGACTCCAAGTGTCGACACTGCTTGCCTGGGTGTCGACACAAGTCTTCTTAAGTGTCGACACTTTCCCTCTGGGTGTCGACACATGGACTTAGAAACTTTTTGCTTCATTCCTGCAAATACTTAACCTGCACAAGTAACTCAAAATACATCAAATACATTTTAATGTATATCATTGAGTAGGGTGAGGCTTCTTCAAATCAGGTACATTTATACTAATGTACCCAACAAATCCCTCTAGACATTCGTCGAGAGGCTAGTGCTGTGCGGTTACAGCTATCTCCCGGCGATAAATCGGTTAATCAAGAAATCCTTCTCGACATTCATCAAAAGGTTAGCGCGGTGCGCTAACCACTATCGCCCTGACGATAACAACCTGAGCCCTGGGTCTTATCATTCACTGAGCTATCGTCGGCGATAAGGCTATCGCCACGCGATAACCTACACTGACCACTTCTACTTTTTGGGGTGTTACACACGCTCCACACACTCTCCTTCTATAAGTACCCTGTGCTCTCTCTATTTACCCGCAACCCCTCAGCGTGCCCTCCTCCAGCAATCGCCTAGCGCGCTCTCCTCCAGCGAACTCCAACGCACTACAGAATACAACAAGCGCACCACACGCTCCTGAACAAGCACTCCATCTACCGATAAGACAACCAAACTATGCTTCTCCAAAAGACAATCAGAGACAAAATACGAAGGGTATGGCATGCTAAGCGCGCCTCCGAGCCTCAAAGCTCAAGACAACAGAACGTATACAACAAGCTACTACCGCTTCCGGGAATTATTAGAAGACTCCAGAATATAACAAGCGCATCGCTCCCTGCAGCACTCGAAGAAATTATTAGCCCTGTGAGTAGCGGCCTGACACCCTCCAGGTTCTCTCTCTCTCTCTCACAATAATTATAATAAGAGGTAGCCTGTCGCCCTCAAGTTCTTGAAAAAGCCCTGTAACAGCGCTCAGATCTAGTGGAGGTTTGCTCGGTACAGATCCGACCACATGGCTTGTCACCTCTTTTCGGGGTTTTCCACGTCAAAAAAAATTACCTTGTCAAATTTTTTTTTCATTGACTTTGTGTGTGCTTGACCGTTCCGAGATCTAAGACAGTCCAAGAATTCCGGCCTGACCGGGACGTCGAGTTAGTCAGCAACAGTTTGGCATCATCTGTGGAAACGAGTTCCTAACATCCTCAGAAGACAATACCCTCAATATAGTGGTACTCATGACTAGAGACTATGGTGGGAGTAGTTACCCGCAATGCAGAAGGGATGACCCTTAAGGGGCACGTCAGTCCAGTTCCCACTCACTTGTCTGTCAACATGTTTGAAGCAGAACCCCCCTGTGTGGACATTCAACACCGCAAAGCACATGTAACGCTACGAAACGGAAAAGAGGGACGGGTAATGTTTTGGGCCAAGTTTGGGACTTGGTAGGGGTCACACGGCCTGGGACACAAGCATGTCCCAGGGCTGTGTCGTGCTCGGGTTCGATGATGGTTGTGTGGTCGATGAAATTGCAGTCGACGATCGTCGAACAGTGAACACGGCCTGAGACACGGGCGTGTCCCAGGCCGTGTCCTTCTCGGGTGTTTAGCCGTGCTGTGTTGGGGGTGGAACACGGCCTGGAGCCCCGACGTGTTCAGCCTGACACGGGCATGTCAAATTCGACACGGGCGTGTCGAGTACCCATGTTCTCCTCGGGTTGGTGTTGGTCCTGTGTCGATGGAGGAACACACCCAGCTACACGGGCATGTACTGGATGACACAGGCGTGTCAAGCCTGACAGGGGCGTGTCGAGAGCCCGTGTTCTTTTCGGGATGTGATGGTTTCGGCATTGAATGAGGCACACGACCTTGGATATGGGCATGTCACAAGCCGCGTTCGGCCCAGGTTTTGGATTTTAAGTGTGAATCGTGACCGTCCGTTTCCTTTCTTTGGGATCTAAGGGTACTGGCTGATCCTGGCAGGGTTTAACCCGGGAATAGGGTTTAGAAACCCTCATTTATTTTGGATTTTCTCTTTCTAAGAGTTCTAGAGAGATGGGAGAGCAAGGAATAAGGAGGAGAGATTCGGCCGCCGGTGGAGCTTCGGGGCCCCAAATTAGAAGCCGAGTTCGGATCTACGGAGGCGAGGACGTTGCGGTGCTTTTCATCCGCATAGATCTTCATGGCGCCAAAGAGGAATGCTAGGGTAACGATTCTCATCTTAGACATGTGAAATCATCTTTTCCCTTGCATAGGAAGCCCACTCTCGCGAGTTTGCGGTGAGTGTGAGGTGTTCCTTCGGGTAGACATTAATAGTCCTCGTTGTTTTCATGTAGAGTCCGGAATCGAGAAAAGGACATAGGCATAATGTGTGAAGCCTACCCAGACAAGTTGGTCTGGATCAGTGATGTTGTATTGCATGAATGGCCGGAGAAGACTCCGCGCCGATGGTTGTTTTTTCTGGTTTTCTACGCGGTAGATTGCAACAGGGAGCCTTGGGGACTAACCTCAAGGTGCACCCAGAAAACTGGGCAGAAGCGTGATTCTGCCATCTTGGTGGCCTGGGAGCCAACTTGTACATAACTGGGTTATGTAATACGGTGTGTTCTATACTCGGGATTCGGGGAAGCTTGACCCGCGCTGATGACTTAAATTATCGTGGCGAGGTGAGCAACGGGTTTGGTGGAACCGTACCCGCTCTATGTGGTTCGATTTTAGAGGCCTACCGATGGCATAAAGGTGGGTCTTAGGCTATCGATGTCTTCAATTGACGTGACTTCTACCGGAAAGACTCAAATGCTCACGAGGATTTGCCATCCAAGGGGCGGTTGTGAGACCACGGACTTTGACCGGTTCACCGAGAATGTCCCCTGAGAGCACGGGGTGTGTGGCCGTGCAAGCCTGCGCCTATGATGATGTGTAATTTCTCTATTATATGGCAATGCTAATAAAGTGCAGGGAAGGAGCATCGCCGCCACAAGTTTAGGGGTGGATTGTTATAATTTGATCAGATTAGCTGACCGTTGCTTTTGTTTGCCACGTCTTCGTGGATTGTTGCTTGCAGGTGCTGCGGATCCGAGTGGCAAATAGCGGGCAAAAGCCCTTGTTGCTGAGTTGGCCCTCGATGGCCTTTATTTGATGTTTACTTTGTTTCTCATGTGTGACCGGCCTGTGTGCCGAGGTTTGGGAGATACTTTATTTGAGTAAACTATTGTAAGGCCATAAGGTCAAGTACTTGTGTATTTGTGCATTCATTCCTGCGGGTTTATGTAGTGGACATTCATGCTGTTGGCTGGGTTCTTAATTTGCAATGTTTAAATTGCTTCTGCTAGAATGTACTTTGTGTAGGACGTTGGTTATTGGCAGGATGGTTTCCATTGCTTAACCTTCCGGTCTGTCTGTGTATATGGCGTCGGGCCCCGGCCGGACCTACTGTTATATGCTATATGACAAATAGGGGGTGTTACAATTTGGTATCAGACTACTGGTTTCGGTCAACTTAAATGAATTTGTGGACGAATTCTTTTAAAGGGTGGTGAGCACATGTATGTGCGTCATCGTTATAACATAAAAGAACTCATGAATTTCCACTTAGGATTGAAAATACACATGTTTGAGGAACCTGCGTGTTCCTATAATTGCTTTTTGTAATTTTGTTTGGTCGCTTAACGTGTTTTGTACAACTATAGGTGACCAGGAGTGGTGCAGGGCCGTCAGAACTCCCGATTTCTAAGGCTAGTAGCGCACCGAATGATGTGCCTACAATACCTCCCTCTGATTGGTAGTTGAAGCAGTGTTTGCTATGATCAATGCTCAGCCTGCAAGGTAAATGCAATAGCCTGCTCCTGCGGTGGAGCAGGTACCGCTTCAAGCAGCGGAACCAAGAAGGGTGGTGTTGGATCCCTAGTTTGATTTGGGCTAGGTTCACTAACTTAGGATGATGTGACCCAACATGTATAGCTAGGGTCAAAGTTGTGTCCTAGAGTATAGGCTAAGTCCTCAGTAACAACATCACATGGACAAACCATCATCAGATTGCTAGAGACTCAAGACATAGAGTTTTTCCTAAAGATTCAGAGATTTCTCAAGAGACTACGTAAAATGAGTTCGACGTTCGTCGAATTCAGGTCGACGATAGTCATTCTCAGCTCGACGATCTTAGAGATCTTTTATCTGAGCTGAGCTCAATGAACTTGAGTCACAGGTCGACGATCCTTGGACTCCACCTTCAGCATTCTAAGTCCAGACTGTTCTCTAGACTCAGAATGCTGAAGGTGGAGTCCAAGGATCGTCGACCTGTGACTCAAGTTCATTGAGCTCAGCTCAGATAAAAGATCTCTAAGATCGTCGAGCTGAGAATGACTATCGTCGACCTGAATTCGACGAACGTCGAACTCATTTTACGTAGTCTCTTGAGAAATCTCTGAATCTTTAGGAAAACTCTATGTCTTGAGTCTCTAGCAATCTGATGATGGTTTGTCCATGTGATGTTGTTACTGAGGACTTAGCCTATACTCTAGGACACAACTTTGACCCTAGCTATACATGTTGGGTCACATCATCCTAAGTTAGTGAACCTAGCCCAAATCAAACTAGGGATCCAACACCACCCTTCTTGGTTCCGCTGCTTGAAGCGGTACCTGCTCCACCGCAGGAGCAGGCTATTGCATTTACCTTGCAGGCTGAGCATTGATCATAGCAAACACTGCTTCAACTACCAATCAGAGGGAGGTATTGTAGGCACATCATTCGGTGCGCTACTAGCCTTAGAAATCGGGAGTTCTGACGGCCCTGCACCACTCCTGGTCACCTATAGTTGTACAAAACACCGTTAAGCGACCAAACAAAATTACAAAAAGCAATTATAGGAACACGCAGGTTCCTCAAACATGTGTATTTTCAATCCTAAGTGGAAATTCATGAGTTCTTTTATGTTATAACGATGACGCACATACATGTGCTCACCACCCTTTAAAAGAATTCGTCCACAAATTCATTTAAGTTGACCGAAACCAGTAGTCTGATACCAAATTGTAACACCCCCTATTTGTCATATAGCATATAACAGTAGGTCCGGCCGGGGCCCGACGCCATATACCACAGACAGACCGGAAGGTTAAGCAATGGAACCATCCTGCCAATAACCAACGTCCTACACAAAGTACATTCTAGCAGAAGCAATTTAAACATTGCAAATTAAGAACCCAGCCAACAGCATGAATGTCCACTACATAAACCCGCAGGAATGAATGCACAAATACACAAGTACTTGACCTTATGGCCTTACAATAGTTTACTCAAATAAAGTATCTCCCAAACCTCGGCACACAGGCCGGTCACACATGAGAAACAAAGTAAACATCAAATAAAGGCCATCGAGGGCCAACTCAGCAACAAGGGCTTTTGCCCGCTATTTGCCACTCGGATCCGCAGCACCTGCAAGCAACAATCCACCGAAGACGTGGCAAACAAAAGCAACGGTCAGCTAATCTGATCAAATTATAACAATCCCACCCCTAAACTTGTGGCGGCGATGCTCCTTCCCTGCACTTTATTAGCATTGCCATATAATAGAGAAATTACACATCATCATAGGCGCAGGCTTGCACGGCCACACACCCCGTGCTCTCAGGGGACATTCTCGTGAACCCGGTCAAAGTCCGTGGTCTCACAACCGCCCCTTGGATGGCAAATCCTCGTGAGCATTTGAGTCTTTCCGGTAGAAGTCACGTCAATTGAAGACATCGATAGCCTAAGACCCACCCTTTATGCCATCGGTAGGCCTCTAAAATCGAACCACATAGAGCGGGTACGGTTCCACCAAACCCGTTGCTCACCTCGCCACGATAATTTAAGTCATCAGCGCGGTCAAGCTTCCCCGAATCCCGAGTATAGAACACACCGTATTACATAACCCAGTTATGTACAAGTTGGCTCCCAGGCCACCAAGATGGCAGAATCACGCTTCTGCCCAGTTTTCTGGGTGCACCTTGAGGTTAGTCCCCAAGGCTCCCTGTTGCAATCTACCGCGTAGAAAACCAGAAAAAACAACCATCGGCGCGGAGTCTTCTCCGGCCATTCATGCAATACAACATCACTGATCCAGACCAACTTGTCTGGGTAGGCTTCACACATTATGCCTATGTCCTTTTCTCGATTCCGGACTCTACATGAAAACAACGAGGACTATTAATGTCTACCCGAAGGAACACCTCACACTCACCGCAAACTCGCGAGAGTGGGCTTCCTATGCAAGGGAAAAGATGATTTCACATGTCTAAGATGAGAATCGTTACCCTAGCATTCCTCTTTGGCGCCATGAAGATCTATGCGGATGAAAAGCACCGCAACGTCCTCGCCTCCGTAGATCCGAACTCGGCTTCTAATTTGGGGCCCCGAAGCTCCACCGGCGGCCGAATCTCTCCTCCTTATTCCTTGCTCTCCCATCTCTCTAGAACTCTTAGAAAGAGAAAATCCAAAATAAATGAGGGTTTCTAAACCCTATTCCCGGGTTAAACCCTGCCAGGATCAGCCAGTACCCTTAGATCCCAAAGAAAGGAAACGGACGGTCACGATTCACACTTAAAATCCAAACCTGGGCCGAACGCGGCTTGTGACATGCCCATATCCAAGGTCGTGTGCCTCATTCAATGCCGAAACCATCACATCCCGAAAAGAACACGGGCTCTCGACACGCCCCTGTCAGGCTTGACACGCCTGTGTCATCCAGTACATGCCCGTGTAGCTGGGTGTGTTCCTCCATCGACACAGGACCAACACCAACCCGAGGAGAACATGGTTACTCGACACGCCCGTGTCGAATTTGACATGCCCGTGTCAGGCTGAACACGTCGGGGCTCCAGGCCGTGTTCCACCCCCAACACAGCACGGCTAAACACCCGAGAAGGACACGGCCTGGGACACGCCCGTGTCTCAGGCCGTGTTCACTGTTCGACGATCGTCGACTGCAATTTCATCGACCACACAACCATCATCGAACCCGAGCACGACACAGCCCTGGGACATGCTTGTGTCCCAGGCCGTGTGACCCCTACCAAGTCCCAAACTTGGCCCAAAACATTACCCGTCCCTCTTTTCCGTTTCGTAGCGTTACATGTGCTTTGCGGTGTTGAATGTCCACACAGGGGGGTTCTGCTTCAAACATGTTGACAGACAAGTGAGTGGGAACTGGACTGACGTGCCCCTTAAGGGTCATCCCTTCTGCATTGCGGGTAACTACTCCCACCATAGTCTCTAGTCATGAGTACCACTATATTGAGGGTATTGTCTTCTGAGGATGTTAGGAACTCGTTTTCCACAGATGATGCCAAACTGTTGCTGACTAACTCGACGTCCCGGTCAGGCCGGAATTCTTGGACTGTCTTAGATCTCGGAACGGTCAAGCACACACAAAGTCAATGAAAAAAAAATTTGACAAGGTAATTTTTTTTGACGTGGAAAACCCCGAAAAGAGGTGACAAGCCATGTGGTCGGATCTGTACCGAGCAAACCTCCACTAGATCTGAGCGCTGTTACAGGGCTTTTTCAAGAACTTGAGGGCGACAGGCTACCTCTTATTATAATTATTGTGAGAGAGAGAGAGAGAACCTGGAGGGTGTCAGGCCGCTACTCACAGGCTAATAATTTCTTCGAGTGCTGCAGGGAGCGATGCGCTTGTTATATTCTGGAGTCTTCTAATAATTCCCGGAAGCGGTAGTAGCTTGTTGTATACGTTCTGTTGTCTTGAGCTTTGAGGCTCGGAGGCGCGCTTAGCATGCCATACCCTTCGTATTTTGTCTCTGATTGTCTTTTGGAGAAGCATAGTTTGGTTGTCTTATCGGTAGATGGAGTGCTTGTTCAGGAGCGTGTGGTGCGCTTGTTGTATTCTGTAGTGCGTTGGGAGTTCGCTGGAGGAGAGCGCGCTAGGCGATTGCTGGAGGAGGGCACGCTGAGGGGTTGCGGGTAAATAGAGAGAGCACAGGGTACTTATAGAAGGAGAGTGTGTGGAGCGTGTGTAACACCCCAAAAAGTAGAAGTGGTCAGTGTAGGTTATCGCGTGGCGATAGCCTTATCGCCGACGATAGCTCAGTGAATGATAAGACCCAGGGCTCAGGTTGTTATCGTCAGGGCGATAGTGGTTAGCGCACCGCGCTAACCTTTTGATGAATGTCGAGAAGGATTTCTTGATTAACCGATTTATCGCCGGGAGATAGCTGTAACCGCACAGCACTAGCCTCTCGACGAATGTCTAGAGGGATTTGTTGGGTACATTAGTATAAATGTACCTGATTTGAAGAAGCCTCACCCTACTCAATGATATACATTAAAATGTATTTGATGTATTTTGAGTTACTTGTGCAGGTTAAGTATTTGCAGGAATGAAGCAAAAAGTTTCTAAGTCCATGTGTCGACACCCAGAGGGAAAGTGTCGACACTTAAGAAGACTTGTGTCGACACCCAGGCAAGCAGTGTCGACACTTGGAGTCATTGTGTCGACACCAGGGATGCAGAGTTGACACCATACACAAAGTGTCGACACAAGGAGTTGTGTCGACACTCAATGAAAAAAAGTGCAGTGAAGCAGTGTCGACACAAGGAGCTGTGTCGACACTCAGTGAAACTGTGTCTACATCAGAAAGTGTCGACACTTGGAGGCTGTGTCGACACTCAGCAAAAGTCAGCAGAGACTAAGTATAAGTGTCGACACCCAGAACAATGTGTCGACACACATCAAAATAGTCAACACTTGAAGAAAGTGTCGACACAAGAAAGAATGTGTCGACACTCAGCTGAAGACTCAACACTTGAATAAAGTGTCGACACAAGGAGCTGTGTCGACACTTAGCAAAGATCAGCAAAGTTCAACAAAATATTCTAAGTACAAGTGTCGACACTAAGGGGATGTGTCGACACTCAGCTGAAGTCTCAACAGAAGAAGAATGTGTCGACACAAGGAGCTGTGTCGACACTCAGCAAGTATCAACACTGAAGACGTGTGTCGACACTAAGAAGCAGTGTCGACACTGACAAGTTCAACACATGAAGATGTGTCGACACAAAGGAGATGTGTCGATACTTAGAAGAATTCAGCAAAATACTGAAGTACAAGGACTTGTGTCGACACTCATTATCAGTGTCGACACATGAAGAAGAAGCAGTGTCGAGACATAGAATTTACAACACAAGGAGTTGTGTCGACACCTTGTAGGCTAGTGTCGACACTTTGACAACTTGTGTCGATACTTGGTATATAAGTGTCGACACTTAAAGACAGACAGTCTCGACACTTACAGACAGTTACAGAATTTTCAAGAACTGAATGGATGACTTGACAGCTGCCATTCCAGCCGGTCTACAACACCTGTCAGAGTTGTCAGAAATCAGTTATGAACCGGACCAGCCGGTTACCATGAAGAAGGCCTATAAATAGGCTTATACTATTTACAGAAACTGTTGTTGGTTGAGATTGATTGATTGAAAAGAATTTCAAGTGATCATTAACAATAAGAAGATCTAGCTTTCAAGTGAAGATCTAAGAAGTTGGAGAGAGAGAGCTCCATCCAAGAAGTCAGCTGTTGGAACCCAGCTGAGAAGAAGGGTTCAGATTGTTCTGAATCTTAAGTAGCAGAGATCAAGGATCAACTGCAGAGGAATCAGTCTTATTGTGTTCTACTTTCAAGAAGCTTTGAAGAAAGCCAAGTCAGATTGATTTCAGCTGAGTTCTTCCAAAAACTCATCAAGAAACTCACAACTCTTCTCTCATTTCTCTGAGTTGTTGAGTAAACATTTTTGTATTCATTTTATCTTGTAAGCCTGTAATTATAAAGGCTGAGTGTAGGGCCTGTATGCCTGAGTGTAGGAGAGGTGAATCTCTAAGTGTAGGCTTTGGTGGCTGAGTGTAGGCCTTGGTGGCTAAGTGTAGGCCTTGGTGGCTGAGTGTAGGCCTTGGTGGCTGAGTGTAAGCTTTGTGGAGAAGCTGAGTTGTAGGGCCTTGGGCCTGAGGTATAGGAACCTGTTTTGGGTTCTGAGATAGTGGAGAAGTTTGGCCGAATCTAGTACACTGCTAGATAGGCGAAGGGGGAAAGTGGATGTACCCAAACCTTGGGGAACCACTATAAAAACTGTGCGTCTACTGTGTGCTGTGAAATTCTGTGATTGCTGAATGTGTGCTGTGATAAAGTAGATAGAATTCTGTGATATTATCTGATTGCTGCCTAAAAAGTTAAAAAGATTCAAGTCACCTATTCACCCCCCCCCCCCCCTCTAGGTGATTAGGTATAATATCTTTCAAGTGGTATCAAAGGGAGGTTACTCAAAAAGGACTAACAGTCTGAGTAGATCCTGTTCGCAGATTCAGTCTAGGTCAAATTACAGAATCAAGAAATTCAAGAACCATGAGTTCCTCTGAGAATCATAAGGAATTGGGATTCATGAAGCTACCAATTTGTAGGAAAGAGAACTTTGGTATATGGAAGGAAAGAGTGAGACTCTTTATGAAAGCCTCAGACCCTAGGATTTATATCACAGTGAAAGAAGGGCCATATGTGCCCATGAAGGTTTCAGTGCTGGATGCCAATCAGAGAACACCTAAGGATTTCTCTGAAATGACAAAGGATGAAATTGTTCTAGACACTATAGATAAGAGGGCTCAGAACATCATAGTGAGTGTCATAGATGATGCAACTTTTTAGAATTTGATACACTGTAAGACAGCTAAAGAGATGTGGGAGACTCTTATTGTGTACATGGAGGGTTCTGAAGAAGTAAGGCAAGACAGAAAATCTTTGCTAAACCAAGAATATGAAAGTTTTAGACAAGGAAAAGCTGATAACATAACTGAATGCTATAAGAAGTTCTACAGGATTGTGAATGAGCTCATGTCCTATGGTAGAGAGTTCAGTAATTATGAACTCAATGATAAGTTTCTAAGGTCCCTAACAAAAGATTGGGACACCAAGATCTATGTCATTAGGGAAATGGCAAAGTTAGCTGAAATTCCTCCACCTACACTGTTTGGCAAACTACTGTCTTATGAAATGCAGTTGACAGTGAGGAAAGAAGAGGAGAAATCAACAAGAAGTGAACATAAAGAGAGAATAGTGGCATTTAAAGCAGAAGCCCCCAGAAGGTACAGGAGTAAGTCACCAACTCCACCTCCAAAGGTTGCTGAAACTGAGTCAGATGAGTCAGCAAGTACAAAGTCTGAAAGCAGTGAAAGTGATGAGGACTTTGCTGCCTTCACTAGACATTTTCAGAAGTTCTTGAAGAAGAAACAGTGGAGGACAAGGCCTTCTACTTCACAGGAAAAAAAAGACTACTATCAGAATAAAAAGTCTTCAAAGAAAGACAGGAAGAAGACCAAGTCTAGCAAAGCAACTCTTTCAAAAATAGTATGCTATTGATGTAATAGACAAGGTCATGTTGTTGCTGATTGTCCAGAAAAAAGAAAGGAGTCTAGTGACAAGAAGAGGACTCAATACAAGGGCAAGAAGAAAAAGTCTTTTGTTGCCAAAAAGGACAAGACCCAATCAGATATTTCTTCATCAGAAACTGAGTCAGATGCTGAGGCATATATAGGGTTGTTTGCTGAAGAAGAAGAGTTCATTCAGATTATGAACTCTATATATGAACAAGAGGACAGTCAATGCCAAGGGCTAATGGCATTGACAGAAAGTGACAAAATCCTGGAGCAGCCAGGACCTAGTAAGGTACAACATTGTTCTTCCAGTTCAATTTCTTGTGCCAGTACAGAATCAGATTCATCATCATCAAGTGATGAGAGTGTATCTGAGTCTGAAGAGGATATTCATCAGTTGATAGATGAATATAAAGTTCTGTTGCAAGCTTATAAGAAGAGCAAGTTCCTAGCCAAAAGTCAGGCAAAGGAAATTGCTAATCTCAAAGCTGCTGCAACTGATGTTGAGAAGTTATTTAATCAAAAACTAAATGAGATAGCCAGACTGAAGCACATAACTGTGATTCAGATGGGGACTATCACATATAAGAATGATCAAATCAAGAGTCTGGAGATTAATCTTCAGAAGGAGAGAGATCTAGTTGCTAGGTTTTCTAAACCTAAGTCAGTTCTACCTTTAATTGATGAATTTGTTCATCACAAAGGTAAAACTGGACTAGGTTTTACTAAACCTGCAAGGACTGTCAAGTCCAAGTCCAAGGGCAAAGCCCCAACACTCAACAAGTCAGCTGTAGATAAAACAACAAAGACAGTACCTAAGCAAAGGTACAATAAGTTTGAGTGTTGGTGCTGTGACAAGGTAGGCCACTTTGCAATGGATTGTTGGCACAATGCTGGTGCCAAAGTGAGTAGCAAACTGCCTATTGGAAGACCAGTAGGTAGCTTTGTCAGGATGCAAACTAACATGTACCAAGGACCCAAGAATTCTTTGGGTTCTAAGGTTCACTAATCTGTTTTGCAGGTGAGTCCAAGTGGCCATGCCCCAATATGGTACTTGGACAGTGGATGTTCCAGACATATGACTGGAACTAGGGGATTACTAAGGGACTACATTCCAATCAAAGATGGTCCAAAAGTCACCTTTGGTGATTCTGAAAAAGGAATCATCAAAGGATTTGGTAACATTTCTAGTAACTTGGTTACCATTACTCAAGTGGCTTATGTTAAAGGGTTGAAACACAACCTAATAAGTATAAGTCAATTAAGTGATGTAGGGTATGACATCTCATTTGTTAAGGATGGTTGTCATATCAAGAGGTCAAATGATCAAGAGATCATTTTGACAGGTTATAGAAAGAGGAATGTCTACTGCCTAGACATTATGTGTGAGACCAATGGTTCTCAAGTGTGTCTTGTAGCTGATGAGACAGTCTCTCATTGTGTCAAATGGCACAAGAGGCTATCTCATCTAAACTACAAGACAATTGGCAAACTCTTTAGCAAAGAGTTAGTGAGGAATGGTCCTCAAGTTAAGTGTGTTAAAGATGGTATTTGCTCAGCTTGTCAAAAGGGCAAACAGACTAGATCCACCTTTAGAAGCATAGAAAACAAAGATGCTGTGAGGTGTTTATACCTCTTGCATATGGATCTCTTTGTTCCAATGCCAGTTCACAGCCTAGGTAGGAAGGTCTATACCTTTGTAGTTGTAGATGACTACTCAAGGTTTTCCTGGGTGTTCTTCTTAAGACAGAAATCTGAAACACCTAGTGTCTTCTATAGCTTTGTCAAGCAAATTCAGAATGAACTAGACAGTACAGTGGTCAAGATTAGAAGTGACCATGGTACTGAATTTCAGTCTGATAGCATGACAAAACTATATGAAGAATTTGGGATATTTCAAGAGTTTTCTTCACCAAGAACACCTCAGCAAAATGGCATTACTGAGAGAAAGAATAGAACCTTGATTGAGGCTGGTAGGACCCTATTAAGTGATACATCACTACCAGAATATTTCTGTGCTGAAGCAGTTAATACTGCATGCCATGTTATTAATAGGGCTACCATTACTAAAGGTCTCAACAAGACCCCCTATGAGGTTGTGAAAGGCAGGAAACCAAACCTATCCTACTTCAGGATCTTTGGTTGTAAGTGCTTTATACTTAACAATGGAAAGTCTTATTGACTAAGTTTGCTGCCAAGTCCCAAGAGGGAATTTTTGTTGGGTACAGCAACAACAGTAAGGCTTATAGAGTCTACAACTTGTCTACACAAGTTGTAGAAGAATCTGTACATGTAGTATTTGATGAGACTAGACTTATTAACAATGAGTTGTCTAGTAGTGTATGCAGCTCCACAGGTATAACAAAGAAGATGGACAAGCTCACTATAGAAGAAGAACCTGCTGTAAGACAGCAAGTAGAAGATAGTGGCTGCTGTCCAGGGGGAGTACTACATGTACCTAATGCAGAAGAAGTACAAGGAGTACAGCAAGATGAAGAAATAGAATTAGTTCAACCTGAAGTCAGGATGCCTCCAGCCAATAGGCATCTTAGAGATCATCCAGTAGAGCAAATCATTGGTGATCCAAGACAAGGGGTACAAACAAGGAGCAGAAATCTGAATGCAACAATCTACTCCAGTTTTCTATCTCAAGTTGAACCAAAGAAGTTTGAAGAAGCCATTCTAGATCCACAATGGACTGAAGCAATGCAAGAAGAGCTGAATCAGTTCAGGAGGTGCAAGGTTTGGGAAATTGTTCCTAAACCTAAATACCACAATATAATAGGAACCAAGTGGATCTACAGGAATAAGATGGATGAACATGGAGTCATCATTAAGAACAAAGCAAGATTGGTTGCTAAAGGATATAGATAGGAAGAAGGTATTGACTTTGATCAAACCTTTGCTCCAGTAGCCAGACTGGAAGCCATAAGGATGTTCCTAGCCTATGCAACCTTTCAAGGATTTAAGGTTTACCAAATGGATGTCAAGTCAGCATTTTTGAATGGTAATCTTAAAGAGGAAGTCTATGTGGAACAGCCATCAGGTTTTGTTGATTCAACTCAACCTAATCATGTCTATAGACTTAGGAAAGCTTTATATGGGTTAAAGCAAGATCCTAGGGCTTGGTATGAAACCCTGTCTAGTTTCCTCATTGAGAACAAGTTCACAAGGGGGAAAATAGACAAGACTTTATTCCTTAGGGAATCTAGAGGCAAAGTAATACTAGTCCAAATATATGTAGATGACATAATATTTGGGTCTACTGAAAGTAGTCTTTGCAAAAAGTTTGCAAAACTTATGCAAGGACAATTTGAGATGAGTAGCATGGGAGAACTTAAGTTCTTCTTGGGTCTCCAAGTAAGACAGACTGAGAATGGATTATCCATATGCCAGTCCAAGTTTACCCTAGAACTCATAAGGAAGTATGGTATGGATTCATCCAGTACCATGAAGACTCCTATGGGGTCAAGTATGTCTCTTAGCAAGGATGATTCAGGGAAACCTGTAGATGAGTCTTTGTATAGAGGGATAGTTGGCTCCCTATTATATTTGACTGTAAGTAGACCAGATATCATGTATGCTACATGTGTCTGTGCAAGGTATCAAGCCTGCCCTAAAGAGTCTCATTTGATAGCAGTCAAAAGGATATTGAGATATCTAAAGGGCACTCCCTATCTAGGCCTCTGGTACCCTAGGAATGGGGATTTTGAACTAACAGGTTATTCAGATGCAGACTTTGCAAGATGCAAAGAAGATAGAAAAAGCACTACTGGAACCTGTCAATTCCTAGGTGGAAGACTAATTTCATGGAGTAGTAAAAAGCAAACAAGTGTGGCTATCTCCACTGCAGAGTCAGAATATGTGGCTGCTGGAAGTTGTTGTGCTCAACTTCTATGGATACAACATCAGCTTGAGGACTATGGAATTCAGGTAAGTAGAACTCCACTCTTTTGTGATTCTACTAGTGCTATTTCAATAGCCAATAATCCTGTATCCCATAGTAGAACAAAACATATTGAAATTAAATATCATTTTCTTAGGGAGCATGTAGAAAAAGAAGACATTTTACTAGAATATGTTAGAACAGATAATCAACTAGCTGATATGTATACTAAGCCCTTAGAAGAAGCTAAGTTCAATAGGTTTAAAATTGAACTATGTATGATAAACTTAGAATAAGTTTATAGTATTGGCTAAGTAAAATAGTGTCGACACACAGAGTTGTCTGTGTCGAGACAGAATATTGGTGTCGACACTTCAGGGAAACGGTGTCGACACATCTAGGAAGTTGGTGTCGACACTTCAGGATATTAGTGTCGACACATGACAAGTAGGTGTCGACACATCCAAAGTGGTGTCGACACTTAGTATTTACTCAGGATTCTCTAAGTAAAGTCTCGACTAAATGTCGAGTTGAGTGGTGTCGACACATAATCAAGTGTCGACACATAATCATGTTGACTAAACTTGTGTCGACACATAGGTGTCGAGACATTATAAGTCAGTGTCGACACTTATCGACAGTGTCGACACAATTTAAGTTAGCTGCCCGCCTTTTCATCTTCAAACCTAGAAAGGTATAAATAGGATTTTGCCTTAGTTTGTCGACACGCTTTCAAAAGTTTTGAGACCAAACTTGTGTGTCGACACCTCTCTTCTCTCAGTTCAAATTCTTCAAACCCTAATGGCGCCAAAGCTCGAGGACAACGTCAATGAAGGGTATGAACTGGTGCGCGACGCGTTTGGTGATGCAGACCTAGAAATCAAGAATGTGATAACCCTAGTTGCAGACTCGGGGTTGGAATTTCTTGTTTCATAGCCTACAAAGATCTGGAAAAAGGAAGTTTTGGAATTCCTCAATGGCGCAACCCTCGACGACACTGGCTTCAAGATCAAATCCAGGGTCCATGGTGCAAAGGTGAAGGTCTCACCTAAAAGTCTGAGGAAAGTATTACAGTTACCAAGAACTAAAGAAGAAGATGAAGTTACTGCTTCAAAGACCAGAGAAGCTCTAACTTGGTGTGGACTAGATTCAAAACTGAAAATTGGATCTGTGTTTAATAGGAAGGGCATGAACAGCCAAGGGAAATTCATGTCTGAAATTGTTGGCAAAGTGTTATTGAGCAAACCTGGAGGGCATGATAGGATATCTGTCTATATGTTCAGTATTATGACTAGGATAATCTTCAATCTGAAAACTGACTGGTCTCTAGTGATTCTTGAAAAGATAAAGGAAAGCTTGAAGAAGCCCAATCTGGGCAGGATCATAAGTCTATACCTAGCTGGTACTATACCAGAGGTTATGAATCAAGCTGCTGGCAGCAAAATCAACCATATGAGGAAAATGGATATGAGGATATTCTCCAGATGGGACAGGGTGTTGTCTAAGGAGATGCCAACCCCTGAGAAGGTCATTTCTGAGAAAGTATCACCTCAAAAGAAGAAGAGGAAAACAGCTCTAGTAGCTCAAGTTCCATCAAGCAGCTCTGATAGTGAAGAACAAGTGGTCTTCACACCTGATGTTGAAGACACTGGACCTGAAGTAATTGCTGAAAGGTAGGGGGAGCTACCTCAAGCTAGCCCCATACACAAGGATACAATCCAGGGAGAGCCTCTAGCTGTAGAAGATCCAACTACTCTAGAGAGTGAGCAAGCTACACACATCATCCTTGAGGTAATCACTGAGCTTAATGCTTTAGATTTCCATATAGAGGATACTGATTTGTCTGATGTTTATCAGCTACCACAGACTGATAGTCAAGTTCCAGATGTTGTCATGGAGGACACATCTGTAAGAGTTCAAGTAGTTTCTGATCCAGTGGTAGATGAGCCTAGAGTTTCTCCAGCTCATTCTCCACAAGAATTTACAATGGAGGATTTATTTCTAAATCTAGATCAGGCAGACCTTGAGAATACCAAAGATGCAGCTGCTGAGGGGGAGAATGCTCCACTTGAGGGGGAGCAAGTAGTATTTGCTGAGGGGGAGAATGCTCCCGTATCGCAACAATCTTCGTCGGATCCACTGCAATACCTTTCCCACTCACTATATGACCGAGGAACGCCACTGAGGACAACCAAAACTCGCACTTCGAGAACTTGGCGTACAATTAATTCATCCTTAGCGTCTCCAAAACCAAATGAAGATGCCTGAAGTGATCTTCCTCACTCTACGAGTACACCAAAATATCGTCGATGAAGACGATCACAAAATGGTCCAAGTACTCCCTGAAGGTCCTGTTCATCAAATCCATGAACACTGACGGCGTATTAGTCAGCCCAAACGACATGACCGTAAACTCGTAATGCCCGTATCTCGTACTGAACGCTGTCTTCGGGATATCACTCTCCCTTATTCGCAACTGATAGTAACCGGACTTGAGATCCAACTTAGAGTACATCGTCGACCCAACCAACTGATCAAAAGATCATCGATCCTTGGGATTGGTACTTGTTCTTTTCCGTCAACTTGTTGAGCTCACGATAATCAATACATAGCCTCAAGCTTCCGTCCTTCTCCTTAACAAAGAGGACCGACGCGCTCCAAGACGACGAACTTGGACGCATATACCCTTACTCCAACAACTCTTGCAGTTGAACCTTCAGCTCCGCCATTTCCTTAGGTGCTAGTCGATAAGGAGAGCGTGACACAAGCTTTGCACCTGGCACGAGCACTGTCGTAAAATCTATCTCCCGCTACGGCGGGGCTCCAGGAAGATCGCTAGGGAACACATCAGGGTACTCCGATACCACTGAAATACTGTCCAACGCGGGCTTAGGCTTTGCAACCTCCACTAGTGTAAAGAACAGTTCTGCACCGGCACGAACCGCCTTCACCACCTGAAGAGCAGACATCAACGTCTTGCTCGACCTCTTCAAGCCCGTGAAAGTCATCTCACGACCTGCTCCCAGCTTGACTTCCTTGCTACCGCAATCAATATAGGCTCGCTGCTCCGAGAGCTAGTCCATGCCAAATATAACGTCGAATTCCACTAGCGGCAATAACGACGCTTGCAGATCGAACTCTTGATTCCCAATTCGAATCTTCACACCACAGATTCTATCCGCGCACATCGAACACCCATTGGGCAACAACACATCCAACTTGTCCTTTGCCATCGAAGAAGGTACTCCGATGCGCGATATGAATTCTTCGGACAAAAAGGAGTGTGAAGCTCCCGTATCGAAGAGTGCTCTTACCGGATTTTCACAAATCAAAACAAATCCTAAACAAGCAGAGGTAAGGTAACAAGCACATAACAAGTATTTAAAAGATTAACTTTCTATAAATTTAAATTTTACATGTCACCACATCCGCCTGTTTGATGGCCTCCTGTTGGCCAAGATTATAAACCCTCGGTTGGGCCGGAGCATAATGGGATGCGGTTGACTCCACCGTCTTGCCCTTCTCTTCATAAGTTGCTCCCAGCTTCCTTTCAGACTTGGGACGTCCGCTCCAGCAATCGCGGGCAAAGTGCCCCGACTTTCCACAAGTAAAACATGCACCCGGGGTCCGACCCGTAGTCGCCCCAGAAGCACCAGAAGAAAGAGCTGGACCCGAAGTCCTAGACTTCTTAAAGAACCTTTGATAGCCGAACTTTGAAGTAGTCGGCACTTTGAACCCAGACTTCTTATCACCAATGCTCTTCTTCGCTTGAACATTCTTCATGTCCTTCTCCAAGGACCGGGCCGTGTTGACCAAGGTCAAGAAACCCTGTGTCATCGGCCCCGAGAGTAGTAGCCTCAAATCATCTCTTAACCCTTCGTAGAATCGGTTCGTCTTGCGCTCCTCATCCGCGATGGTGGAGCTAGCATACCGACTCAATTGAGTAAACTCGTGGAGATATTCATCCACGCTACTCTCTCCTTGAACTAACTTCAGGAACTCATTCTCCAAAGCTATCCTCTGCGTCGAAGGGAGGTACCTAGCCAAGAACAGTCTCGAGAACTCTTCCATCGAGACGTCTGTAAGTTGCCTACCTCTCAAAAGATGCATCTCCAAACCCTCCCACCACAGCCTAGCGTCTCCATCCAACAGGAACGTAGCTATAGTGGTCATCTGCCACTCCTCCGTCTCCGTCGCTGTCAAGACTCTCTTCACACGGGAGAGCCAGTCTTCAGCTTGAGATGGGGTTCCCAACCCCGAGAATACCGGAGGATTAAAGCTCATAACATGTTTGAGTTGTCTCTCGGTTGCTCTCCTTGGCACAAACGGCTCAACTACTACCTGCTCCACTCTTCTCGGCTCTACCTCTAGAAGAGGTACGTGCTCCATCGCAGGAGAGGGCTACTGCACCTGCCTTGCAGGCTACGCATTGATCATTGCAAACACAGCTTCAGCCACCAGTCGAATGGTTTCGGCCGAAGGAGGTGTTGTAGGAGCATCATCTGGTGCACTGTTAGCCTCAGAAACTCGACGTTCCGATGGCCCAGCACCGCTTATGGTCACCTATAGTGGTATAAAACACCATTAAGTGACCAAACAATATTGCAAACAGCAATTATAGGAACACGCAGGTTCCTCAAACACGTGTATTTTCATTCCTAAGTGGACATTCATGGGTTCTTTTATTGCTATAACGATGACGCACATACATGTGCTCACCACCCCTTAAAAAGAATTCGTCCACGAATTCATTTTAAGCTTGACCGAAACCAGTAGTCTAATACCAAATTGTAACACCCCCTATCCGTCGCATAACATATAGCAGTAGGTCCGGCCGGGGCCCGACGCTATATACCACAGATAGACCGGTTGGTTACTCAATGGAAACCATCCAACCAATCACAACGTCCTACACAGAGCATTCTAGCGGAAGCAGTTTAAATAGTTGCAATTAAAAGAACCCAGCAACAAGTATGAATGTCCACTAACAAGCCAAAAAGGAATGAAGTACATACACAAGTACTGGCCTTAAGGTCTTACAAATGGTTTACTCATATTACATGTTTTCCATACCACGGCACGCTGGCCGGTCATACATGAACAAAAGCAAGTAAACACTACAATTAGGCCTTCGAGGGCCGGCTTCGCAATTTGGGCTTTAGCCCGCTATTGACCGCTTGGTCCAGCAACACCTGCAAGCACAATCCACCGCACGGTGGCAAACAAAAGCAACGGTCAACAATGCTGACCAAATTATAACGATCTCGCCCCCAATTCGGGGCGGCGATGCTCCTTCCTGCACTTATTAGCATAACCAAACAGTATATAAATATACATTTCATCATAGGTGTAGGCTCACACGGCCACACACCCCGTGCACTCAGGGCACATTCTCGGTGATCACGGTCTAAGCCCGCCGACTCACCACCGTCCCTAGGACAGCCACACAATGAGCATTTTGTCTTCCCGACATGGGTCGCTGTAATTTAAACCATAGACCGCCGAAAACCCTCATCTATGCCAATGGATCTAATCGAACGACATAGAACGGGTACAGTTCCGCCTGACCCGTTGCTCACACCGCAACATTAATTTAAAACATATGCGCGGGTCAAACGTCTCCCGAGTCCCGTTTCCATCACACATTTCACATAACCCGGTTATGTTCAAGTTGGCTCCCAGGCCACCAAGCTGGCAAGATCACGCATCCACCCAGTTTTCTGGGTGCACCTTAGGGTTAATCCCCAAGGCTCCCTGTTGCAATCTACCACGTAGAAAACCCCAAAAAACAAAGATTCCCACAGAGACTTCTCCGGCATTTATGCAATGCAACATCACCGATCCAGACCAACATGTCCGGATAGGCTTCACATATCATGCTTATGTCCGTTCTCGATTACGAACTCTACACAGCGGGGACTTCACATATCTACCCGAAGAAACGCCTCCAACTCACCGCAAACTCGCGAGAGCAGGCTTCTTATGCAAAAGAAGTAGAGCTTCACATGCTCAAGTAGAGAATCATTACCCTAACGTTCTTCCTTGGCGCCATGGAAATGTACACAGATGAAAAGCACCGCAATCTCCTTGCCTTCGTAGATCCGAAGTCGGCTCGCGATTTGGAGCTCTGAAACTCCTCCAACGACTGGATCTAGACTCCTTCCTCTTTTGCTCTCCCCACTCTCTAAGATTTAGACAGAGAACTACGTCAGCAAAATAAGGGTTTTGAAACCCTTCACTCGGGTATAACCCCTTCGGGAAATAACCACAACCGTCGGATCCCCAAAAGGGAAATGCACGGCACGATCCAGGTCTGACCTGGACAAATGGGGCTAAGCACCGCACAGTTCACCAACAGGAGCAAGACACGTCTGCGTCAAAATAGTTTTCGGAACATTTAGTCAACTCCCGCCAAAACCCCTGTGTCGACACTCCACGTCGACAGAGTCAAACACGCCTCAAAGCGCCCCGCGCTCGACGATCATCGAACCAAGATCGTCGACTGCTGCCAGATCGTCGAACGCAAATCTCTGGCCAAATCATCGAACGCACGGCCTGATCGTCGAACGGAGATCGCTGGCCCGATCGTCTAACACACGGCCCGATCGTCGAACCCACGGCCCGATCGTCGAACCCACGGCCCGATCGTCGAACCCACGAACCGATCGTCGACCGCAAAACGTCGACCAAATCGTCGACCGCAGAATGTCGACCAAATCGTCGACCGCAGAATGTCGACCAAATCGTTGAGCACTGCTCGACGATCATCAAACCCAGAAAACTGCCTGATCGATTTGCCAGATCTTTGAACTAAATCGTCGAACCCCTCTCGATATGCCCTGGGACACGCCCGTGTCCCAGGCCGTGTTCCCCTGCCAAATTCCAAATTTGGTACAGAAACGTCACCCGTCGCTCTTTTGAGTTTCGGGGCGTTACAGCAGATGCTCAACAAAAGAAAAGAAAATTTTCTGCAATGAAGAGAAGAGAAAAAGCAACAAATAATATCTTTAGTTTGGAGTACAAGCTTCAACTATAATAGATCACAGTTCTTTGTTTGTGCAACTACAACTCATGCTTGATAAGCAAAGGCAAGATTTAGAGAAGCATGTGGATGAAAGCAACAAGGAGTTGCAATTTCAGCTAGCCCAAGAGATCAAGTCAATAAAATTTTAAGTAAATCTTCTGAAAACTGAAATGACTTCATTCTTTAAGAAAGGGGCTCATGCAGTCATTAATCTTTCAAAGCAACAATAAGATGCCAAGCAAATCCAGGATGATGTGACAATCAAGCAAGACTGTGTCCTTGAAAATCAGAACAGACTGAATGAGAATCTAATAGTCATGCATGAAACTATCTTGGGTGAAATTAGGACTTGAACTATTGCTTTGGAAAGCAAAATAGATTCTACTGGCATAGAGATTAATGCCAAACTGCACAGTCATTCTGAATCTATCCTTAAGGATATCAAAGATTCTTACAAAACTTTGGACAACAATTTACTGAGGGTTAAGAATACAGTGACTACGGATATCGATTATGTTGAAGTACAGGTCAGATTTCAAAAGAATGATCTCAAAGATCACATTGAGAGAGAAGTCATAAAGTGGGGTAGAGTTATGATTCACACAAGTGCTGAACAATCTACCTGGATTGTAAACAATATCAGAGATACTTTAGGCTTTCCTCCCCTATAGTATGAGGGTGATCAAACAGCTGAATCTGGTTATCAACAACCACCTCTACTTCAAGCACCTCTTGCTGAATTATTTACTCCTGCAGCCCCGGCTAACTTTGAGTCTGTTCAAGCAGCTGTTCACCACATGTATAGTACTCTTGAAGGCGTAAATAAGAATGTGATTTTTGAGAAAGTGAACAGGCCTGCTAATGCTCCAGAGACTGAGGCTCGATTATCAAAGAAAACGTTTAGAGAACAGACTGAGACTAAACCTGATTTTGAGAAATGGAATCCAACCTCTAGATCTATTATTCTTAATACATGGAAAGGTGTGAATGCTAATATTACAAACAGAGGGAAATGGTATTCTAAATAGGAATGCGCTAAATACCTAAAACAACAAGATGTGATTCATAAATTCAGGCAAGATTTGAAAAGAGGAAAGCTTCCTGCTAATTTCATAGAGCCCGGCAAGTATTTCCCAAAGCCATATCATTATTTTGAGAGGCAAAGGTTGAAGGAAGAAGCAAGAGCTAACGCTAAAGCTAAGGAAGGCAAAGGTAAGGAAGTTGTTGTGGACAAGGAGCCTGAAATGAAAGCCAAGATACAATCAGAAAAGGCATAGTGATTAAGGAACCTGAGCTGCCTTAGGATTTTCTTTGCTTTATATTTCTGATGGACATTTTGATCTGTAACTATTAAAAAACTTGTATCAGTAGATTTTATGATAATCAATTAATGAAAATCAAGGCTTATTCTTCATTTCATGTGTTGATTAAATAAGACTGAAATTGTTTGTCGTATGCTCTACTAAGCGTTATTATTAAGTTTGTATGTTTATATGTATGAATTCACTTAATAAATTGCACTATATGTTTAAATGTCTTTATTTTTATTATTGTGGTATCTTGTTATATATCATTTTTTGGGGGTTATGACTTCTCCAAATATGGGGAGATTGTTGAGTACATTTGTATCAATGTACTTGATTTGAAGAAGTTTTCTCAGCTCAATGATATACACATTGTTCTATTTGATGTCTGTTAAGTTTATTTGTGCAGGTTAATAAAGCTAAGTACAATGTGTCGACACTTGGGACTAGTGTCGACACATATTGAACAAGTTGTGTCGAGACAAAGAAAAGCTGTGTCGACACTAAGGACAACTGTGTCGACACACTGTGTCGAGACTGAAGACAACTGTGTCAACACACTCTATACACATTATACAAGTCTGAAGACAACTGTGTCGATAATTAGGACTAGTGTCGACACACTCTATTCAAGTTGTGTCGAGACTGAATACAACTGTGTTGACACTCAAGACTAGTGTCAACACACTCTATACACATTACACAAGACTGAAGTCATTATGTCGACACTCAGGACTAGTGTCGACACACTCTATTCAAGCTGTGTCGAGACAAGTCCTGTGTGTCGACACAGTTTTTCTTCAGTCTTGTTACAACTTGATTATAGTGTGTCGACACTCAGGACTAGTGTCGACACAAAACTATAATCAAGTTGTAACAAGACTGAAGAAAACTGTGTCGACACACAGGACTTGTTGAAACATTCCATA